>JAWPHD010004200.1:0-194408 GCA_037043455.1 Cyrtodaria siliqua
GACATTCAAAAATGAACATCAAAAACGTATATGAAAGCGCTACAATGATAACCTATTAATGTTCGATTTTTTTTATATAAGCTACCTGTTCCAGATTGCTATCATGGAAAAATGTAATCGATATACATTGCTCTTTTCAAAAAGTGATTGTAGAATGTGTCCCTTGAGTTGGTAACAATATCGAAAATTTTGGGTCCTGGTTCAAGGCCTATATTTAGGATTTCCAAATAGCAGGTTCGAAAGCAGAGATTTTAAAATAGGAGCACACGTTTCCTTATATAAGACCCGTTAGCAGAGATTTAACAAACTCTCAAAATGACACGGACGGACGGACGGACGGCCGTACGGATGGACGGAATTACTATGTCCCCCTTCTGCCTGCGGAGACCGTACGGACGGACGGCATTACTATGTCTCCCTTCCGCCTGCGGAGGCAAGGGATAAAACTTGCGGCCGGTACAGGACTCAAAATCAGGACCTCTCGTTTACAGGGCAAGTGTTCTACCAACTGAGCTAACCGGGCCACCGGGTAACAATACCAACACAGTACATACGTTGATTGTTGGCGCCATCAATGCATCAGTTGCACTTGTTGAAGTGACTTGCTACTTTACACAAGTTAAAGTAAGAAATTAAGGTAAGAAATTAAAGGATAATTAACCAATATCACCTTGAAAATATGGTAAACATATTTTAAAGTCTCATAGAATCTGTTAATGTCACACCATTCAAAACTTCAACCAACGTGAAGGGTTATTCAACCAACCATTTCTGCCCAGATTGAGTTAGCGTACGGTAGTGAATCTACATACAGAGGGTTGTCAGCCTCATACTACTGCCATTTCAGTTATATCTGCATGCACTTTACGGGTGTTTACGGGACATCAGTTACACATGTGTACCGTCACGAGACTTCCACAACCAACTTCGAAAATGGTAAGACACCATGTTTATCATCTACTGTATTCTATGCCAACTAGAAAAGAAATCAGAAGCAGGCCGGGTGATCAAATATGTCTAAAATGACCATAATTTGATCTATCTTACCAATTTGTATTGTGGTGATATTGGGTACCCAGTAGCCCGGTTAGCTCAGTTAGTAATCTCACCCTGTAATCGAGGGGGCTCGGTCGCACTTCCCCCATGGTTTACTTCAGTATGAATATTCGCGAAAACTAACGACATCCAGTGTATTTGACATTGGTGATCATTAATATGCATACTTCTCCGTGGAATAGATAATACACTGGCGGTGCTGGGGTGTCATCTTGTCGTGAGTGCTTTAGATGTGATCTGTCATCATAGTCTGCATGTATAACAGGTGGCGAAAAATTGGTTCCTCAACCGGGACTCGGTTACATACACATTCATCAGACAGAAATTTGTCCCTGAATTTCTAATTATACAGGAGAACCACTGCTGGTGCTTCTAAAGACGATCCCGGACAAGCCTCCAAATATAACAGATGGTGAAAAAATCATGCCTCAACCGGGACTCTAACCCAGGGTCTCTGTTTTACCGTGCCAGCGCTCTAACCACTGAGCTATCGAGGAGATACGGTTAGGAATCGATTATTCATCATTTACCTGAACCCGGTTATCAGACTGTAATTCGTCCCTGAATTTCTAATTATACAGGAGAACCACTGCTGGTGTTTCTAAAGATGATCCATCCCGGACGAGTATCCAAATATAAATGTGACGAGAAAATTGTTCCTCAACCGGGATTCGAACCCAGGGTAACAGTAATGTACGAGCGCTCTAACAAGTGAGCTATCGAGGACATAAGGTTAGGACTCGATTATTCACCATTTACCTGTAACCGGTTACACTTGCCCAGGAGGGTCTTGAATAAAGGAAAACCAAACTGTTTTGACGCTTCGTCAATCCAGGCGACAAGACAACGTTGGTGTGGCTCCTCTTAGAGGAAGGGTAAACTTTTCAACGACAGAAAAGAACAATTCCAGTTCCTGGTTGAGCTGTTCCAATCGGTTTTTACCCTTTATGGTGTCAACTCACCACTCTCTGACACAAAGAAGTGTAAAAAATCTATACATCCACAAAGTGTAACAAACAAGTGTGTCGGGAAGCTCCTCCTAAGTATTAATACAGCTATAGCCCATGGACCACACAAGATTATCAAGATTGCTAAAAACTTGCGCTCGTCAACTGGCACCTGCATTGAGTACCATATTTCAACATTCATTTAAAACCTGGAAACTCCACAGTAACTCCACAGTAACTGGCTCAATGCAAATGTACGACGTACATCTTCCCGAGAACTACCGACCTGTTTCATTAACGTGTGTCTCATGTAAAATCACCGAACACTTCTTCGATCACCTTGAATGAAACAATATCCTGATATCCTTAAACCACGGCTTTAAATCTGGCTACTCCTGCGAAACATAACTAGTGACAACATTGCACGACCTCATTAGAAAGTTTGATGTAGGCACCCGAGACAATATATTGGCGTAGATGGTAACATCAATGGGTGTCTGAGCGACTTCCTTACTAAAATAAAGATGCATATAGTTGTGAATGACGAATATTCTGAAGCAGTCACTGTCCATACCCCCCCCCCACCCCACACCCCAAGTTGTAGAATTAGGTCCACTTCTATTCTTATGGTACATAAATAACCCCACAGATTCAGTGAAGTCCACTGTCCGCCTGTTCGCAGATGATTGCCTCCTGTATCGTTGCATCAGAAACATTGAAGACCATCTTGCTCTCCAACGGGACCTCCAACAACTTGAGATAAAGGCCAAGATATGGGGAATGTGTTTCAATGCCAAAATAATGCTATATCATGAGCATTCACTCCAACTCAACGCACTTCTACCAACTTGACTACCACATCCTACAGCAAGTACCAGAAAACCCATATTTAGGTGTAACGATATCTGAGAGAATCTGAAGTGGAGCTCCTATATCAACACGATTACTAAGCAATACAACTCAACTATTGGCTGCCTGAAAAGAAATCTAAATGTGTGTTTGTAATGAACCGTGAAGAGTAGCGCTAAAGCAACGTTCCTATGTTTTATTCGATTGTCTACTTGGAGAGACTCTCCTGCTGCCGGTATCGGCAGAGGAGAGTAGTGATGAAAACGGTCCGCACTGTGCAAGAAAACTACTAAGTCCGCTCCGGCGAGCACATGCGCATAGTGGAATTGACATGTGTACTTTAATATATTTCTATTATATGTTATAGTAACCTGGAAGCTGACCGCCCGACTGTGAGGAATCATGTGACCTTTACGGAAATGGTATGATATGCCACCCAGTCACACTGTACTGACACTGGTCCCGACCACTCACTATCCTTTAGACTTAAATACACTAAATATTTCTCAATTGACCTTGATTGTTATCTGACCATGTTTAAAAACCAGTAGAAAATAAAAACGTATCTAAAGCTGTCAAAAACATGATGAGATGAATTTAGGATATCAAATACATGTCCAGAATACATATAGCACTCTTATAACTGTAGCCCAACAATAACAGAAATCTACACTAAAAAGTTTTAAGAAATTTGTTTAACCCTCTTTTAACTCCTTTCGAATGCACCAGTCGAGAACATCCGGTTAATTTGAAGTAATTAAACATTCACGTGCTGAATAGAAAGCAAGGGAGCGACTGCATGTAATATAATTGTTATGAATTGTTTGGTGCGACCCGGCCGGGAATTGAAACCACGACCTCCATCATACGAGGCGGACGCTCTACTATCAAATGAAAGTGTATATATAAGAATTACATGGTTAGTAGGCCTAGCTTAGAATTTCAGCTGTATTTTGGCGAGTGTAAGAAAATTGATAAATGCGAGTATTTATCACTTTTCGACAGGAGCCAAAATACAACTGAAATTCTAAGTTACTAACCATGTAATTTTTTTTTGTCATGCAACTGTTTTAAATAACATAATTTACCTGAAAAACAATGGAAATGTACGGTTTATGTCTGCTGCCGTTAAAATACAAACGGAGGATAGTTTGTCAGGGAAAGTAACTTTGTTAAAAAACGTTTTCGGTGTTTAAGTATTTGATATCGATAATATATATATATATCTATATATATCGATAATAAACGCAAAATACTTTCTTTTGATAATGTATTGCATTTCAAAATTGATAAGCATAAACATAGTGTGTATATTTGTAGTTTAAATGGCTGATTCCTGACTTTTTAAGTCATCGAATAATAGCGCGTGCAGTTTAGCATAATACAGCAGTTGGGCGGAAAATATTAGGTTAGTAGACAGTAGCTGTATTTGCATAGTAGAAACATTAGTTGCATGATAAATGGCCTAAACAAGTGTTAAACAACACCATGCTTAGTATCCCCACTGCTATACAGACAGTACATTCAACCCTGTATTAAGAGAACATTAAAGGGACGGGCAATATTGGTCCCTTGACACAGGAAGTATCTTAAAATACAGATGCATTTATATTTAAAACAATGCATTCCGGAACACTGGAACGGTGATCATATAAAGCAGGTGGTCTCTTAATGGAGTTGGTCTCTTGTTGAGCGTGTTTGACACGGTATATAGTAACTACTAAATGTTGTTGATCTCATTGTCGATTGCTTACTATTGCGTTTTCTGTGTCAGTGGTTTGTGGTAAATTTCAATTTGAAGTCATTAGTTGTCCACACTAAGAGTTATGTAGTACATTTATTTACTAATTGCCTTTATAAGATCAACTGTTCTAGTTCAGCTTATTTTATTCGGTTTGTTAAAATGACTAGTATGCAATTGAAGTTGAAAATTCCAAGTCTTAATGTTGAAGCCGAGGACAATTTTCGTCTCCCCCTCCTCCAACCCCGCCACCCTCTCTCTGTCTGTCTGTCTGTCTCTCTCTCTCCATAAAATGACTGTATTGGAACAATTTAGATAAAAGATGTCATTGATAAAAAGATGACTGGTGTCATGCGACCAAACATCTGTAGACTAGAAGCTTGATTTATATAGGCGTATTCTCAATTTCTGAAATATATTAAAGGAAACAAAGAAACGCAACTTGGGAATCTCCACTATATATTGTAGATATACTATGCTTCTGTTAATTGAATGGTACACCTTTCCTTTCAAAAAATTACTAAAACAACACCTAACACACCAACTGTTATCCCTTCAAAGTTTCATTAGTGATAGAATACGCGTTTGGTTAGAGCAGGTGAGCAAACAAATTTTGCAATCAATTTACATTAAATACAGTACTGAAATGGCTTAAATTTCAAAGCGGAACTTCAACGTTTATAAATTTCGTGTTACAAAGTGTGCTTTTATTTTAAAACAAAATCTACAAAAGAACAGGTTCGTCCTTTATCTAACTAGCTGCAACCGCAGGCATTCATTACGTATACACATACTATAACACTATCTCTTCTACGCGCTATCCTTCTGTACTATATATCGTAATGAATGCCTGTGGCTGCAACCGTTTTTACAAAACATATTGTGATTTCTCTGGAATATATCGGGGCATTAAGTGTGCAGTATATAAATTATACAATTTATCAATGGTTCATTATTGCTCGGAGGATAGACTCAGATTGACGGGACGGGACCTCCCGGTTTGCTTTCCCATTATACAGGCGAGGCTAGGGGAAGTCTCTTGCCTTAGGACACACGAAGTTACCCAGTGAGGTTCGAATCTCTGCATTCTGTGATCTCTACATTCAGAATTGAACATGTTAGATACTGAGCAATCACGGTAAATGGGTAGAAATATATTCTAAATAAATAATCCCAGTGAAATATATTAATTAAATTGCATTTCCTAGTTCAAAAACATTTTCAGTTTCAAAGAGTTAAGAGCCGCGGAAGGCGAAACCAACACTTTGGTGATAAAAGTCTATATATAAGAAAACATAGGAGATTAAAATATATGGTCAACAATCAAACTTTCGTCACCTATAATTAAAATCGACAGTCGAAGTTTAGTGGTTTTTCTGGGTAGAACCAGTACCGTACACCTCCCGCATCCGTGAGAATCGACACTTTTGCTCACAAGTCGTGCTCCAGTGGTTGGAGACGAGCTTTTAAACTCTGCGTCGATTCGTACTGATTCTTAGCACAAAAATCGACTAAAAATGTGCTAAAGATGAAGTATAACACCATTCAACCAACCAACCAACCAACACCACATACCTCCTTGAATACATCTCTCGGGAAGATATACTGGAAGAATTTAAAGCTCAGCAAGTTACTGCAGTAGTAGAATGTTGGTATATAGAAACACACAAAAAGAGATCCAAACAAATATATTCGTCCTCACCTTTCTACCACAGTAATGCCACGCATACTGAGGGTTGCACATCTCCAAATTAAATCGATGTTTATATTTAAAACCCACTGCGATGTTTCAAATGTCAGAGGTTTGGACATCATGAAGACAAATGCACACAAAAAGAACGTTGTGTCAGCTGTTGCGATTTTGAAAATAAACACCGAGCAGAACATTGTCGCAACCCTCCAAAATGTATTAATCGCGTCGAGGCACACTAAGCAAAATCCGAAGAGTACCCAACCTGAAAAAAGGCAAAGGACATACTTAAACTGAAATATACTAACAATATCGGATTTCCTGAATCCATGAAATTAGTAGAAGACAGATACAAAATTGCACAGACTACCAATACATATGCATTATTAATCACAACCTCACCACATCGCACGTACTGATGCTACAACACAATACAAAGTCCAACATAAATGAAAACAGTAACTCCTTCAACTTCACAAAGTTCACAAATGTCTCCTCCAAATACATCTGCATCACTTTCTACCGGTAAACGTGCAGTGCCTAGTAAGCGTGTAGTGTCTAGCAAGAATAATGCTAAAATCCCTACTACATCTTAAGTTTCTCCTAAGAAACCGGCGGACTCTGGCGATCACTATTAATGCCAAGAGCTCGTCAAACTCCACATATCAAAAAGCACCAAGTATCAAGAAGAGGACAGAAAGGGCATGACGACGCAATTCGTTCAATAACACCTTTGAAGACCTGACGACACTGACGATACACTCGACCTGCACAACCATAGCACCTCATGGTCAAAAGCCTGGCAACCAGTACTTCCACCTTAGTTCTGTTCTGTTTAAATCAAATAAATCATCCAATGGAATGCCGAGGTTTAAAACCAAACTATAATGAAATCGGTTTACTTTTGGATGATCACCGCCCAGTTGCCTTCTGCCTTCGGGAGGCATTTTTGAAGACTACTGATAAAACGCAATGTGTGTCTTTGATAACAAATCACATACATATTTACATCCAGCTTCAGTCTCTCATTCTTTCATTGATTTAACTTGACTTGCATTTGTTTATTTACATAAACATAGTATTATGTAGATAATGTATTTTCCATGTCGTCCTTTGTTTGTAAATAGTTTTACCAATATAGTTTTACATTCCTTTTTTATGGCTTACTTTTTCATTTGTTTCAATTTTCATCACGTTTGCGCATAATATGAACTATTAATGTGTTTCATTCATTCATTCTTCGTTCGTTCGTTCGTTCTTTCGTTTGTTCGTTCGATCGTTGGTTCGTTGGTTCGTTCGTTCGTTCGTTCGTTCGTTCGTTCATTCATTCATTCATTCATTCATTCATTCATTCATTCATTCATTCATTCATTCATTCATTCATTCATTCATTCATTCATTCATTCATCCATCCATCCATCCATCCATTCATCCATCCATCCAACCAACCAATCAACCAACCAACCAACCATCTTGGCCAAAGAAGATTGCAAAGTAGAACTTTCACTGAATGCACTTATAGATAATATAGATCCTCTTTTGGCTAGGATCAAACTGATGTCATGCGACCTAACACTCATGGATTCGCAAAACAAATATTCACTATTTCGGTAATTTCCTTATCTGTAACCACAATTAGTTGTCACGTTGTTTACTTCATAATTGCGGACAAACACAAACAATGTGCGTTGCAAAAAGACATGAATTACGTCCGATTGACATTAAGTATTTTTTCGGAGTCATGTAGACTCAGTAGATAACACGGTATACTTTGAAGAGGGGGTGATCGCGGGTTCGAGCTTCGCCGTTACCACTAGTTTCGCGGGTGATCCAATGGGCAAGACATTCAATTCATTAGCATCGGCCGTCGGACACGGACGTAATCCGGCCGGTCCCATCTAATGAAAATAGTATAAAAGTCGAACAGGAAATGCAGCTTTCACAGAACACAGTAAACCCAAAAACACTCAAAAGGACAAACATGAATTGCAATGTTAACAAAGAATAAAGGCATATGATGTCACAAACACAAAAACGGTTGAAAATAGGGCTACCGCCTTCGGTCAGTGGCAAAAAATGCCGTTGGGGGTTTAAACCAGGTGCTAGGGTGCACCAAACCTCACACTTACCCTACTGTCATCCCAATAAAACGGTACAAGTGTAAATAAAGAAATCCCCGCCATGAACTATTCTCTAACCAACAAGGCAGCATAAATAGGCAATATAAGTAAAACACAAAGATGCTCGTGTATATTTAAATATAAAAAACAATAGCCTAGAAAGCCACAAAGAAAGTACTCAATTACTTGGCAGAAGCCAGATCAACAAGAGAATAAACCATTGAAGGCACGACAAGACAAGATTGCAGACAAACATCTTGCCACCGTCCTTTTGGGCTTTAGGCAGATGTCATCATAGGGTCTACAGCCTGTCCGGTCATCGCACAATTAATCTTCCTCACACGTTAAGGGTAAGATTAGAGGACGATTTCCGTATTCTTATCTGTGTACCCTCGCATCGTCCCCAACCCACCCATCCATCCCTCCCTTTCTAGGAATACTCTAAATAAGATACTGTGTTGATTAGCCGCTAAACAGTCGGTTCAGTAATTATTCATGCCGACATTTTACTTTTAGGTGACGATTTTTCAACATAATCTATCTTATCTCCTATGATTTATTGTAGACTATTACCACCAACGTGTGGGTTTCGCATGCCGCGGCTCATATCTCTTTGAAATTTAAATATTTTTTGAACTAGTAGATGAAATTTAAGATGTTTGAATAAGTATTTTTGTTGACTAAATATGGATATACAAATCGAACAGGAAAAGTAGCATTCAACGACAGTCAACCACAAACACACACAGAAACAAAGAACAACTTTAAAGATGAACTAACTGCCAAATTAGACATCACAAAAGGGTTGACACTAGGGCTACCGCCTTGGAACGGTAAGTGGCAAAAAAGGCCGCTTGGGGTTCATTCCAACAAAACGGGATAGTGTAAATAAAGAAATCCCCGCCGTGAACTATTCTCTAACCAACAAGGCAGCAAAACATGTAAGCTAACCAGTAGGCGGTATTGTCTACTGACCGTTCTAAGCCGGTAACACTGTCTTTGCCACTGTGTTGTGTTATATGTATTGTTCTGTTCATTGACATTAATTTGCTGATTTTATTAGCTCGACTTTTCCGAAGGTAAAAAAGAGCTATTGTCAGCACTTGATCGTCGTCGTCGTTGTCGTCGTCTTTTGCGTCCCTTGGTTAAAGTTTGTATGTAATCTCCCAAACCAAATTACATAATTGATTAAAACTTCATACATGTATTCAGCATCATTAGTTGACACCACAGAGTCAGGTGATATAACTCTTGCTTTTATCTTGACAGAATTATGTCCCTTTTCGTACTTAGAAAACTTGGCTAAAATTTGTATGTAAGTTTGTTTAAAGTTTGTATGTAAGCTTAACACAATGGATTGAAACTTCACACATGTATTCAGCATCATAGATGATGACACCACAGTCAAGTGACGTAACT
The DNA here is from genome assembly GCA_037043455.1 of Cyrtodaria siliqua. Lineage (NCBI taxonomy): Eukaryota > Metazoa > Mollusca > Bivalvia > Adapedonta > Hiatellidae > Cyrtodaria > Cyrtodaria siliqua. The sequence goes on from JAWPHD010004200.1 coordinate 9,823, forward strand.
CCTGCTTTTATTTTGACATAAGAATGGCCCCTTTCATACTGAGAAAACTTTTTAAACTTTGATTAAAGTTTGTATGCCAGTTTGTATCTCGCAAAGAACATAATATAATAGATTAAAACTTCACACATGTATTGGGCATCATAACACAACACCACAGAGCCAGGTTCTTCAACTCTTGCATCTATTTAAACACAAATATGGCCCCTTTTGTACTTAAGAAATTTGGTTAAAGTTTGTATGTAAATTTGTATCTCGCAAAGTACTTTACTTAAGAAATAAAACATCGTTTACTGTGAATTATTGTTTAATATATCACGGTTTGGAGTTCAATTGTAACTCGCCCTTCGGGCTCGTGAAATAATTGTTTACAATTGAACGACAAACCGTGATATATTATAGATAATTCCCCGTAAACGATGTTCTATTTCTATTCTAATACCCCTAAAATGTGAAAATAACGCACACATCTGAAATTGTTCGCATTGCTTTGCTTGCTCTCCTAACGTTGCATACGTTACAATGTTGAATGCGCAATGCGCAATGCGCAATGCTTATTCTCCTAACGTTGCAAAAATTACAGTGATATATCGTTCAATATAACGAGATATTTTAAACTAGGCTATATAGTGCGGGTGTATTAGAAATAATGGATTAAAACTTCACATATGCATTCAGTATCGTTAGACAACACCACAGAGCAAGGTTCTATAACTCTTGCTTTTATTTTTACAAAATCATGGCCATGGCCTCTTTTATTCTTTGAAAATTTGGTTAAAGTTTGTATGTAAGCTTACATATCCAAAAGTGCTTTACATAATGGATTGAAACATCACACATGTATTTGGTATCTTGTATAGCCCATGTTTTTATTATAACAACAGTATGACCCCTTTTATACTTAGAAATCTTGGTTAAAGCTTGTATGTAATTGATGGAAACCTTGTTTATCAATTGTAATTTCACCTTGTTTAATTTGTGGTAAAGTGCGGGCCTAGGATGTCATTGCGTTTGGTTGCTGTGGTTTTAATAGAACCATCTTTTTCAAACTTTACCAAATTTTTGATATCAGTGAAAGCTCGGACGTGTTCGAAAATTAGTCAGATCGGACCATTTAAACCTGAGTTATGGCCCTTGATGTTCAGAAATATGCTATAAGTTGGCCTTTTCAACACGATAGGGCCTTCATTTTTCATCCGATTTTTTTCAAACCTTACCAGATTTTTTATATCAACGAAAGCTCAGATGAGTTCGGAAACCAGTCAAATCGGACAAATAACACCAGAGTTATGGCCCTTGATTTTTTTAAACATGCAATATGCTATATTGGGATCTTAGGTCAAACTCATGGTTTCCGATCAATAACTTTTGTTATGAATGAGGTATTGCGATGGAACATGCGAGATAGATACCTTTATATGGAAAGGAAGGTTGGGGTTGCATTTGAGGCCACTGGAGTCAAGGTCACGGTCGCTGTTACTAAAATTAGAAACCTGGTTTCTGCTCAATAACTTTTGTTTGGAGCAAGGGATTGTGACGAAACGTGCTGAGTAGGTAGCTTCTGTGGAAAGGAAGGTTGGGATTGCAATCAGGTTCACTGGGTTTAAAGTCAAGGTCACTGTTACTAAAATAGAAAAATGATTTCCGCTCAATATCTTTTGTTTGGAGGGAGGTATTATGACGAAACGTGCTGGGTAGGTAGCGTCTGTGGAAAGAAAGGTTAGGATTGCAATTGGGATCACCGGCTTTAAGGTCAAGGTCAGTGTTACAAAAAATAGACAAATCGTTTCTGTTCAATAACTTTTGTTAGGAGTGAGGTCTTGCAATGGAACAGGGTATGTAGCTTATATTGAAGGGAGGGTTGGGACTGCGTTTGGGGCCACTGGGATCAATGTCACTGTTATTAAAAATAGAAAAATGGTTTCCGCTTAGTAACTGTTGTAGGAGTGATGTATTGTGACGAAACTTGCTGGGTATGTAGCTTATATGGAAGGTTGATTTTGCATTTGGGGCTACTGGAATCAAGGTCAAGGTAGCTGTTACTAAAAATATGAAAATGATTTCGGCTCAACTTTTGTCAGGAGTGAGGTACTGCGGCGAAACTTGCTGGGTAGCTAGTACGGAAAGAAAGGTTGGGACTGCATTTGGGGCAAATTGCTTCAAAGTCGCTGTTACTAATAATAGCAAAAAATATTTCTTCTCACTTTTGCTATGAGTAAGGTATCGCAATATTTGTTGAACCTGTTTACGGATCTCGACTAAGCGATCAAAATATCATCCAGGTGTATGTGTGTCAGTTCGTCCGTCCGTTCGTTCGTCCGTTAGTTTATTCGTCCAAGCGTCCGTTTTTTATTTCTTAATATCTTCTTTGTTACCTGCAGGATTTTCACCAAAAGCCAACAAAATGTTCATTATATGGATCCAACATCACGTGCTCAATTTGGGCCGCTGCGACGTACTTTCGACGAAATATAGGACACGGCATGCGTATATTGCTTTTTCTCGCATGATTTTCACAAACTGCATCAGAATGTTTCTTATATGCATTAACATCATATGCAACATTTCGGATCGTTGTGACCTTCCTTCGACGAAATATAGGTCATGTATGGTCTCTGCTACGACATGCGAATCTTGTTTCTTTCTTGCAGGATTTTCCCCAAACTTCAGCAGAATGTTCCTTATATGCATCTTACATCATGTGCAAAATTTAGGGTCGCTGTGACCTACTTTCGACCAAATTAAGGTCACGTCCGGTCTCCGCTACTACATGCTTATCTTGCTTTTTTCATGCAGGATGTTCATCAAACTCCACCAGAATTTTTCTTATATGCATCTAACTTCATATGCAAAATGTCAGGTCGCTATGACCTACGCAAGATTTTCACAACAGTTTACCAGAATGCTGGTCATGTCCGGTCTCTACTACGACATGCGTATCTTGCTTTTTTCTCGCCAGATTTTCATCACTGACCTACTTTCGACGAAATATAGGTTACGTCCGGTCTCCGCTACGACATGCACCCCCACTGTTAATAACATTAATTTAATATATTTTGGGATTGACATTGGTGTTGGTGGTCAAATAAAATATCTGGACCGTTATAATAGGGCTCGACATGTAGGTGTTCTAGTTTAGAAGAAGTACTGATGGGAATTTATGAAGACAACAGTATTATATAAGAGCTATTTTATTCAGTAGAGCGTCCACATGCCCTCTTGGGCCTCTCATTTCTCATTTGTTTAGCGGGTAACCGTAGCGTAAGCTGCATGCAAATATATTAAACCTCTTGCTAGCTCTTGTAGTTTTAGAGAAGACTGTGTGTTTCTTAATAATTTCATATATACAATTAGATATACCAGTCGAGCAGGAAATGTAGCATTCAATATATATAATATATACTTTACCATGCTATGCAAAACTATGACCTTCGGGGTGGGCTTAACACCGACTAAACACCAAATGTGTCCAACAGGGACACGATTCCAACACACTTGGTAGAAGACTTATGCTACATGCAATATACTATGGATAGCCGGACCTGTCTTTAGTGTTCCATTTTATTTATATTAGGTAGACACGTTATTATGTTATGTGCATTTTTATTACATTATGCGCAATTTGTATTACAGTGCATTCATTTTGTATTATGTTATAAAGATTCTATATTACACTAGTATTAAACAGTCAATGGTTTGCAGTCATCAGTTTTAACAGTATTACTAGCCTTAAGGTAAGGCTTACATCAAAGTAAAAAAGTATATGACTTTTCACATCAGACAGATATGACATTATATGATAAATAAGCAAGTAAGAGGAGGAATTCTCCTATATTATATCGTAAGTTTCGTTTCTTTTTTGAAAGCTTTTAAAAATAAAAATAGCGAGATTTCTAACAATTTTAACATTTTTTGATTGCAACAATTCTATAAATTTGGGTATATTTGGTCTTTTCCAATAAAACTTTTTAATATACACCTCTCTAAAATCATGATAAAGTGGACATTCTAGTATAAAATGAAATTCATCCTCTAAAGAATTACAAAGTTTACATTTTCTTTCTGAAAGTGGTATTTTTGTAGGTTTGTGCCACCTTCCAGTCTCTATTTCAAGTCTGTGAGATGACACTCTAAGTCTAGTTAATGCTAATCTAAATTTTTTGATTGTAAAGTTATCTAAGTAGGGTTTAAAACTGAATTCCGAGAATAAAATGTAACAATTGGCTCTAGTTGAATTTGATAAATTTTCGTTCCATTTCTGTACAAAAGTATCATTTAATCGCTGAGTAAATAGAAAAAGAAAACTATTTACATTTCCCACCCCTTGAAAAAACCATACATCATAAAATCCTAATCTTTCAAGAACATTTTTCACAGATCTATCCCAAGAAATCGTATTTGGATATTTGTCTAAGTCTGCTAACAGTGTATTATATGCAATTTTGATATAGTTTAACTCATTGCATTTCAAAAGTTTAAACCAATAACGAATAATAGCTTTCATTCTATATTGTTGTAAAGTAGTTCTTCCTAACTCTCCATAAATAAAATCGTTTTCAGTTTGAATCTTTACTCCTAATAAATGTTTACAAAATTGTAAATGAACTCGTTCGATTACTTTAGCCTCTGAAAACCCCCAAACTTCAGCCCATAGTTCAAAATAGGTAAAATTAGTTTATCAAATAAATCTAAAATATGACTCACAGATATATCACGAAATTTATACACATATGATTTTAATTTGTATATTGCTTTGAGAGCTTGTCCCGCAAGTTCCTCGTGGGTTTCTCTGAAAGACCCACCAGTTGTAAAAACTATCCCTAAATACGTAAATTTGTTGACAATGTCAAGTTGTGAACCATTAAAGATAAAATGTATATTTCTTCTGTTTCTCCCACCTTTTTTAAACACCATAACTTTTGTTTTATTCACATTTACTGTAAGTTTCCATCTAGTACAATAATCATGCAAAATATTTAAACCATCCTGTAAACCGCTCTCGTTTTCTGAAAAGATAACTATGTCATCAGCGTAAAGAAGTAAACACAACTTTAACATACCCATATCAATTCCCGTATATCCTTTTAAAATAAAAGTTTCTTCAAGGTCATTCAGATACATGGAAAACAGAAATGGTGACAGACATTCACCCTGAGCGACTCCCAGAAAACATGTATATGCTTCGCTCAACTGATTCTCATATTTAACACGTGATTTTACATTTTTATACATAGATTTAATAACTTCTAAGATTTTTCCCCTTACCCCAGTCTTTATACCATAAAATATCTCTTACAATAAAATCAAAGGCTTTGGTAAAATTAATAAAGGCGACATATATTTTTTTGTTATCATTCAACAACTGGGATATTACACCGTGTACAATAAATATATTATCAATAGTTCCCATATGTTTTCTAAGACCAGCTTGTGCTTCTATATAAACTTGATATTTATCCGCCCATTCATTTAATCTATTGTTTAAAATCCTTGTAAAACGTTTTCCCAAAGTACTAAGTAAAGTTATGCCTCTATAATTTTCCGGTTTATTAACATCCCCCATTTTGTGCAATGGTATGACATAACCTTCTGACCATTTTTCTGGGAAATAGCCCATGTCTAAGACTTTGTTGAACAATTTACTTAAATAACCAATTAAATAGTTGATCCCATACTTAAAAATTTCGTTAATGACAAGATCTGGCCCTCCTGAACGGTTTAAACCTAATTCCCTGCATGCTTTGCTTATTTCACCGTGTTTTATTTTGTAATCTAATTCTTCAAACATGATTTGTATTTCACCATTAAGATATCTTTCATTAAAAAATACAACATCGTCATCTGGTTGAAAAAAAGCCGATTCTGGATTATTTACTGACTTGAAATATTCTGCAAAATGAGACGCCTTTAGCGACTTTGATATATTTGGTGTTGACAAACCTTTTAACATATTCCAGTACTTTTTCGCATTTTTGTAACGCATGTTTTCTAATCGTTTTGTTTGTTTTTTATCAAACTCACATTTTTTGTTTCTAATAATATTTTTATATTCAGTTTGAGCTTTCGTTAAACTGTGTCTGTTTTCATCGGTTTTGTTAATTCTGAAATAGTATAGTTTTTCATAAAATTCGCACTGCTTTTCTTTACATGTCGGATCATACCATGGTTGCGTATTCCAATCGGAATTGCAATTTGTATCGTTAATTTTCTTTTAAAATAAATGACCACACGTATCATCGAACATTTTATAAAAACTATTTATGTTATTATCAATTTTGTTTTCGGAAGAAACGGTGTTTATATTGTCTTCAATACTATTAAGAATTTTTTTAAAAAGGTTCGTGCCTAGCATTTCTTTGAATAAACACGCTTTATCGTTATTCCATTTATAGGTGTATTCAACGTATTCTAGATCGCATTGACTTTCACAATTAACATTTGTTGACTTACCAAATGAAAACAAAATAGAACAGTGATCTGATAAAACATTTGGTTCATCAACTACAAATGAAGTAAACAATGTCATTAAATTAGTCCGGCATAAAACATAATCAACTACACTACTCCCGTTATGTGTAATACATGTAAACTTCCCTCATCCTTTATCATTTCCTAATCGTCCATTCATAATTCGCATACCTGATGATTTGCAAAAATTTAATAAATAATTTCCATTTTCATTTGTGTTTTTGTCCTCAGAATCTCTTTGTAATGAAACGTCTTCTACATAATCGTCTGGTAATAAATTCAAATTAAATAAATATTCATTCTCAACATAATCAAAACGTGTCCCCACTCTCGAATTCATATCCCCTGTAATTAAAAAATTACATTTATTGTCAAATTTATTTTCAAAATACAACATATCATCGGCAATAATATCAAAAATATTTTGTTGTACAAACACTTCTCTGCTACTTCCACTTGGAATATTATAACATAAACATAATAATAACGGTTCATTTAAACCGAATAACTTTCCATCTAATTTAAGCCATATAATACAAGCATCTACAGTTTTTAATAATAAATCATCCGTAACCAAATGATTGGAAATGTATATGATTAAACCCCCACTGTCTCTACGTGCATTTTTAAGCTTTAACGTCCGGTGTAATGCGTAACAAGTTAAACCATCTATTTCTAAATTGAGTTCATTATTTAACCATGTTTCAGTAAACAGAATTATATTATTTGTTTTAAAAATAAGTTTAACTTCCTCAGATTGCAACTTGTTATAGCTTTTCCCAATAAGTCCTTGAAGGTTCAATACACAAAATCGAATTCCCTCCCCTCCGCTTTCCTATTTGTGATCGTCCCCATCGTTGTGTTTTTGTTTACTTGTGCCAAGTCAAGGTCCTATGACATTTCTTTCAAAACAAGTAAAAAAATATATAGGTTACCAGTATTCTAATGATTTTTTATTAAAAGATCTTTAAATTACACCCATTTTGCGATGTAAAATACTGTACACACAATATTGACATGGAGATCGAAAATAAAATTAGCTCAGTATCTACTTTTATAGATGTATTCCACTACTGAAAAACAAAAATCTGATTTATTCTATAGCAAAAGGATAAATTCTACTCAGAGCTACCCATACCCCCTATTTTGTTGACAACAACAAATTATCACAAATGACGGAAAAAATATGAAAAAAAAAATTGCTTAAAATTTGGTATGTTACCATCTTAAATCCTACATTATATCCATATCTACTAGAATGTAAAAAAATAAACAATTCTGTTGTCAAATAAAACTATGATTTAAAAAATAAAATGTTTAGACTTGAAAATGTCAAAACTTGCCCAACCAACATCCTTAAAATGTTTACAAACTTTCATTTAAGCATCATTTTTCTTTTATTCTTAAGTCTCACTCAACGTCAGGCGAGACATGTGAATCCGCGGATTTCTTGTAACTGAATACTGTTTGAAATTCAAGCAACTGAAATTTATCGTTAACATTAAATAATTCGAAAATTTGCTTTTGCAAATGCACGTGTAGTGGTAATGCTAGTAAAATATGTCAAAATAGTTTTAGTTGGCATATTTTAGAATGAAAATCGAAACCGGGACTAATTCGAAGTATTTAACAAAATCCTATTTACCCAATCGACACATGTTATAATTTATTTCTAAGAAAACATATCGACTTGAAAGCTTTACAATGTCTTCATGCAATATGTTCAGACGATTTAAACTCGTTATTATGCAGTCCAACCGTATCTCTAATCAAGCGTGAAATGCACAACACTATGAAAATATTATTGACATAAATCTTAGGTGGCTACTTAGGAATTTTGACTAGTATATACCAGGTGTCGCGGAGATAAAACATTACTAAACGTAATTGTCATTGCAACCCCGTAGGATGTGACCCTGAACAACTGGTGCAGGAAACCAAAATAATACAAAAGTGGCACAATTATGATAAGCGCCTGTCTATATATGAGAGCCGTCTGCAAACGTCTGCATTCATTACTGGTTTTGTGATTTTAATAGATAAAATATTACAATATTTATATAATATTGGTAATACAGGACGTGGAGTATACTAGAATCTTACGTTAGGTAATATTTCAGCTTTACATAAATTTAATACAGCAAGGGAACATTGACAGTTTATGTATACTATACGAGTAAATTTCGGATTTGTTTGTGAGTGCAATTTTGTCGAAAAGCAAAACTCTGCAAGTGTATCGATTATATAGCATTCACGAGATGGTAGACGTGTGGTGCTTTTCATGTACGAGCGTATGCGAGCGAGAGAAAAAGAAAGCACGCGGCTACCATCGAGTAGCTTATTTAACTTGTGTTCCAAATCGAAGTTTAAACGAAAATAATTCGATCTCGGTTCCAGGAATATTGATGATATTTTATAAACGATATGCTCAAACAAGCGCCATATGTTTACAAAAGTCATGCCTTTTAATCGATATCAATCCTGCGTTACCTGTTCTTGCAACTGTGGTGAATATAATTAATGCTGGTCATGTCAATACTGTACCATATATCTGTCATTTTCAGGCACATCTGTCAATGAAATAAAGCAGGAAATACCAGGCAGATTTGTGGATAATATCCGATAAATAGGACTAAAATTAAAGCCAGTTTGTGCTATATATAATCGAGATTAAGGTAATGTGTACATCTTCAACTTTTAACATCTAATTTAGCGATATGATATCAAGCACATTCCTTCATCAGAGAAAAACTCCGATCGATACTAGTGTAAATATGTAAATACTTTTAAAATCGCACTGATATTAAAATGGTAATTGAAGAACATGCTCGTTTTATTAGTTTAATAGTTTTATTGAAACTGCGCGTCCTTTAAAACAAATTGACGATTAAAGGTGCAATTAAAACATAATATTTTATGTTCACTTTTATCGTCAATGCTATCATAGTTCCTTTGCAAAATAGTATGGAAGATACAGTGACTAAGAAAATATTATAGTTTAATTATGTTTACAAAAGGCGCACTGTTCGAAGCTACATGTGCTTTAAACATTAGGTAATGGAAGCAAGATTATGCAAACAATGCGGTTCGCGTGAACTCAGTAATGCTGGTGTCGTTTTTCGCATTCAGTGGCTGGGATGCGTATACCCTTTCCTGGACATTGAAGAGAGCCCACCATCAAATTACTTATAGTTTATGCTGATAAATATTCGGAATCCATGTTGCCGATATCAAATTAAAATAAATTAGTCTTATTATAATACTGGTATGTTCCAAAATCTCACAAAAGCATTGTAGACTCAATGCCTTAATCTTAGTTGTTCGAGAATCTGTAAGAAATACATTTTGGGGGAAATCTGCATTAGCTGTGGCTTTTTGACATACGTAATATTTGTTCATACATTAATTGGTTGGTTTTAATTTCAGGTCTGAATCGCGTTGTTAAAACAATCACTGACGTTTGTTGGATTGGAAATGGTGTGTCCAAAGGTCATCGTTGTTGTAAGTAATCATCGTATATTCTGCAAAATCTTTAGATTTTTGTCCAAATTCTACTGCTATTTTCAAAAACGTCAAACATGCATACGAGATAACTGAAATGCATAACACTAAGATGTGTGTACAGCCAATTATCGAACTAGGTTTTACGTACGCAAAACAATAAACACCACACAGATCATTTCTTTATTATTTTCTAAACATTTGGTTCGAAAGTTGGCTACCCATGTGGAAATCCAGGTTGCGCAACACTATTCACTTTGCCGTTGGGCGTCTGTGTGACCTGTCAGCTAGACATCCCATTTTCATGAAATATAACCTATTTCCAAAAGAGTTTTATTTCAAGTCATTATTAGCACGAACAACACACTTTTTCCAGATCAGCGTTTCATATTTTACAAATAGTTCGGAATCCACATTGAATATTGACATGCTTTGGGAAACAGTTATGCATATTGGATATGATTGTTACAAGAACTGCCCATTACTTCAATTTTCAAAAAAACAACAACACTAATCCAAAACACTATTCTATGTTTCTATTGTATGTTCCTACATGCAATTTAATCAACAGAAAGTCACATTAAACGCTTTTATCCTCAACAATCAGCATTTTGCTGGATAATAACACAGCACCGCTTAATCTGTGATACAACCAAACGTATGCGCCGTACTCGTAGAATTAGCTGCCATTCTTCCAGTATATCCTAGCGAAGTTCAGCAAGGTTTTTTGTCTGCTGGTTCCCTAGCACTAACACGCATAGAAAATACGTTTATGACTTGTACAACGTACATCATCATATATAAATACAAAACATAGATATTAGTCATGTGACTAGCAAAACAGTGCATAGTACTAGTTTGATCATTTCTATACAAAGTAAATAAACTGTTTATTACATTTCTAGTTGAGAATAAACAATTCTATATAAATATAAAAAAAATGTATTACATTTCTAACGTTTTACCGTTCCTAGGAAATCATCTCGAGCATCACATTATTTCAGAAATATAACGACAGGCCACATTCAGCTAGAGCTTCAATTTCAAAATATGCACTTATTATTATAAATTACTTCAGCAAGACAATTTAACAGCCATATAATCTGCTGATGTGTTTTCATTGAACGTCAGTATATATTTTTGAAAATAAAACCTTTTTATTTTCATAAATAATGGATATTTTCATTTTCATTTTGAAAAAAAATCTAAAGGCAACTGCATGGAGAAGACTTTGAAATTCCCTTTCCCCCAAAACATGAAAGGAAAGGAACTTGAGATTCTATCATATGATGCTCAACTGACGGTTATATAATCATGAAATATATTCTTAAAAACACTATTTTCCATAAAACATTAACATTTTCAATAACTTGGTTAATAGAGGCTTAAAATGCCACACAATCTAAAACAAAATCTTAAACTTACTTTTTTCATTTAGTGGGGTCAGATGAATCTTAAAGAGACTTGATAATGGTGTAGATAAGCTAGTTCTTTATGTATTTTGTTATTAATATTATCAGGTCCTATTGCCTTGCCTAGCTTCAATGTTTTCAACTTTATGTACTTTGTTATTAATATTATCAGGTCCTATTGCCTTGCCTAGCTTCAATGTTTTCAATACATATTTTACTTCAGTCGGTGTTATGTTAATCATGTCAAGCGTTGGTCCTGTTAGATCAAAGTCAAAAGCCTGAAGTGGTTTATTGACTTCATTCAAATTAGACTGTATTTGAAAAAGGTTATTTAGCAAATGGACCTTCTCTTTGTTATCGGTGTATGTATTACCATTATATTTTAACGGAGGAATAATTGATGAACGGCTTTATAAACAAACAGTCATGAAAAGAAAGCATATTGGAATGTAATGTGTCAGCTAGTTCGTCAAAGTGATTTTCTATTGCATTTCTAATCATAATTGTGGTTCTCGGTATTCTGTCTAGTGATCCTCTGTTTCAACCGTTTGGCTTTGTCATATAGTTTCTTCCGTTTTCGCATCACTTGTTGAATGTCATTATGAAGCCACGGTGGATCAACGGCCTAACAGTGATAACTTAACGAGCAATAGTTACATCAGCTAGTTTAATTATTTTAGTAGAAATATTGTCTTCATATACATGTATGACAATGTCAAAATCAAAATACGAGTCGCAGTTACAAACGACGGTAATAACAGCAGATCTTCCGATATTTGCACTGGCAAAATATTCAGTGGTAATTTTTATTATAATTGAATGGTTGCACATCGAAATGGCAATTGTGAAGGTACTATGTAATGTACTGAGATAACTGTCCCCTCTGAAGCTCCTCATATTGCCGTGTTGTCCCTTTGTATGCATGCTCCTTAGGTTTAGAGTATGTATAACAGAAGAAAATACACCAATGTTATATCACGTTTTGATTTAGAAAGGGCTCACTAAAACTATTGTCGGGGCAATTAAGATATGCTGGTTTTTTTCCAATGTGATGATTTGTCGCCATTCATTCATATGTAAATGTATTTTGTAACATTGCTTATGCTGTTCATATATATGAACCTAAGTGAAATAAAGAAGTTGATGAAGTTGAAAACGGAATCGGCGTACGTGGGTGTCTATCTGGGTTTCTTTCAAACTGTGTAGAGTAATTTGTTATTACTATTTATTTTTATCTAATCGGATTGTATTACACGTTCATCAGTTAGATGTTAACATAACATAAATATATAAACTATGAATAGAAACACATTCCATAAGCAACGAGGTGAATTATATAAAAAGAACACATACTTAATACTATATTTTGAAAATGCTACTCCATGATAAGAGAAGCTATAACAGACGTAAATATAAGAAACACACCATTTATTCTCATTTGGCATTATATTCAAGGATCGCAATTTGCATTCTACCGTGGAGTGATTTACAAACTGCATACTGTTATTATTCATGATCACTTTTACACACAGTTTATATAAAACAAAAAGTTAAAAAACGCACTGTATGTTTAGTTACGTTTATATAGGGCTTGTCGTAGCTGTAAGAATCATAGCTCGTACTGTTTTATAACAGGTAAATTGTGTTAACCCTTAACGGCTCCTCCTTGTTTCTTTAACTTCCACTTGTGTGTGTGTGTGTGTATGTGTGGTGTGTGTGTGTGTGTGGGGGGGGGGGGACCAGCAATTGAAGATGCGTACATGGGTTTACATTTTTATTTTGGTCCAAGAACCACAGAGTTATGGCCCTTGACTTAGTCAAATAGGTGCTGAAAAATTTGTGTCGCGCCCTCCTTCGTTACCATTTAACTCACGGTCGCCAAACTTTACAGGAATGTTGACCAGCAAGTGAAGATGCGCATCTAGGTTTCCATTAGCTCTTCCAGCCAAGGGCCAGCAGAGCTAATAGGATGTTGAGTTGTCCGTCGTCCGTCCGTCCGTCCGTCCGTCCGTTAACGTTTGACTCGTGAAGACGATAGGGCATTTATTCATCCGATAATTACCAACCTTTATCATATTGATTATATCAATGAAAGCTCGGAGAAGTTAAAAAAACAGCCACATCGGACCAGTTACAGCGGAGTTATGGCCCTTGATTTAGTTAAAACTGCTATATTTCGCCTCGTTAAGACAATAGGGACTTTTTTTTTCATCCGATCTTTACCACACTTTATCAGATTGTTAATAGCAATAAAAGTTCGAATAAATACAAAAACCAGCCATATATGATCAGTAATGGCGGAGTTATGGCCCTTGATTTGTTAAAAATGCTATATTTTGTCTAGGGCCTTAATTTTTCATCCGATCTTTACCAAACTTTAACATTGTTTATATCAATGAAAACTCGAACACGTTCGAAAATCAGAGAGATTGGATCATTTACACCGGAATTATGTCCCTTGATTTTCTGAAATATGCTATATTTTGGCCTCATTAAGACCAAAGGGCCTTCGTTTGGCCGGCTTTCAGTGACATTTTGCAGGGATGATCAGTACCAAGCCTAGTTGTACATATCGTAACAATGTTCCGGTTGAATGATTTTGGCGGAGTTATGGCCCTTTAAGGGTTTTAATACACAAACGTTGTCCTGACGAAGTCTCCTGAAGTGCTGGCCGTATTTAAACGAAACATTTTAGGGATGATCAGTTCCAGGTCTAGTTGTGCATCCGGTTGAATTATTTTTGGCAGAGTTATGGGTCTTTACATATTTTAATACACAAACATTTTCTGGACTAGTTCTCCTGAGCCCCTTGCCGGATTTCAACGAAACTTTGCAAGGATGATCAGCACCAAGCCTAGTTGTGCATGTCATCGTCGTGTTCCGGTTTACAGATTTTTGGCGGAGTTATGGCCCTTTAAGATTTTTTTATACACAAACATTTTCCGGGCTAGTTCTCCTGAACCCCTGGCCGAATTTCAGCGAAACTTGACAAGGATGATTAGTATCAAGCCTAGTTTTGCATATCATCGCCATTTTCCGTTTTTTGGCAGAGTTGTGGCCTTTTAAAGGATTTAATACACAAACTTTGTCCAGATTAGTCTCTTCTGAACTCCTTGTTGGATTTAAACGAATCTTGGCGGTGATGATCAGTACCAAGCCTAGTTGCACCTGTCATTGCCGTGTTCTGGTTGGATGACGTTTGGCCCTTTTAAGGTTTTAATGCATAAACTTTGTTCCAACTAATTCCTCTGATCCCCTGGCCGGATTTCAACGAATGAATGAATTTTGTTGAGTGAATTTTGACAGAGTTATGACCCTTTAAAGGTTTTAATAAAATAACTTTGTACTGACTAGTTCTCCTGAACCTCTGGCTGGATTCAACGACACTTGGCATGGATGATCAGTACCAGGCCTAGTTGCGTAAATCATCGCCGTGTTCCGGTGGAATGATGTTTGAAAGAGTTATGGCCTCTTATACATACACTTTATCTTTAGCAAGTAGAGCGTCCACAGGCCCCCTTGGACCTCTTGTTTTTATTTTGGACCAAGAATCACAGAGTTATGCTCTTGACTTAGTCAAAATAGGGGCTGAAAAACTATTTAATAAATACTGAAAAGGGGATCCCTTGAAAGCAACAAACACAAACAAGAGAAAAAAGTAGCAGTCTCGGTTAATTTGAGTATGTTCATGAGAGGCAATATAAAATGCAACGCCTCCCACGCCACTTATCACTGGCTTAAGCGGAATTCTACTTAAAACAACACAAAGAGTGAGCTTGATGATCCCAAGGGATCAGTAAGCAATAACACTACTGATTTGTAGTCGGGGCGACTTTTTACGGCCTCCAGATAGCATTAAACAAACGCTAGTGTAAATGTCAATACATACTGAAAAGGGGATTCATTGAAAGCGACAAACACAAACAATTGAGAAAAATAGCAGTCTCGGTTAATTTGAGTCTGTTCATGAGAGGCAATATAAAATGCAACGCCTCGCACGCCCCCTAGTACCGGCTTATGCGGAATTCTACTATACAATCACTGAATGGGCTGGATGATCCCAAGGGGTCAGTAAGTAATAACACTACTGATTTGTAGTTGGGGCGACTATTTATAACGGTTAATACCACGGTCGCCAAACTTTACAGAAATGTTGACCAGCAAGATGCGCACCTGGGTTTCCATTTTTTATTTTGAACCACAAACCACAGAGTTATGGCCCTTGACTTAGTCAAAATTTGGGCTGGACAAATTGTGTCGCGTGATACTCCATAACTATTTAAATCACGGTCACCAAACTTTACAAGAATGTTGACCAGCAAGTGAAGATGCGTACCTGATTGTTTTTTTTATTTTGGACCAAGAACCACAGTTATAGCCCTTGACTTAGTCAAAATTACGGGCATAGAAACGAGCGCTTCTCCATAACTCTACTGTTGTACACGTTACATTTTCATTATCAAAATGCTATGGCATAGTGCACTTAGTCGGGGCAACCGTGTCCTATGGACAAATTTCTAGTTGTTTAATATTTATATTTATATATGTCAACTCTGTATAATTCTATGTTTAAACTCGTGCATTCAATTAAAAATTAATACAATTTAGAATTTTCAATTTTTCTTCATTATGTTTCGTTATTCTACCATAGTTTTATAGTTCAAATATATATTAAAAGTAATTTGCAAATGCGTAATTGATAAGTTATATAGACAAACTGACGGGACACCTCGAGTTTAACAATATCAAGATTGCCATATGCCATTGTTATGCTTCAAAATTAGTAAGATAGTCGTGCGTGGATTTTTTTATTTGCTGTGTTCCGCATTATTGGAAATGACAAACTGATATTAATAATAATAATAATAATAATAATAATATATTACATTTTGTTTATGCACAATGTCGATTTCTTTATCTTTCACTGTATATTCTGTTAATGTACAATGAATATTTCCTTATCATTTCAGTTGTATATTCTGCTCGTGTACCAGGCGAGTTATACTACAACATTCCTGCTAAATGGGGATCAGTGTTTGGCTCCTCCACCATGCACCTGCAGCGGCAGATATGTCCACTGTGACAGCAAAAACTTGGCTTCAGTACCGGCATTTATTCAAACGGACAATCATATACCTAGCTTAATCATATATTTATCTTATAATCATATAACAAGTATCCACGCGAACACATTCTCAAATATCAGCAGTGCAAATGCAACACAAATTAAGCTCCTACTGTATTATAATAACATCAATTCCATTGAAGCGAGCGCATTTACAGGCATTGAGAATGCTACGTATCATGTTGACTTAGAACACAATAATTTGACAAGTATCCCAGCCGCCCTGTTAAAGCTCACTGGTCTACAAACACTGCTTATACAAAACAATCCTATCCAATCACTGGACCCGTCCACCATGTCTAGTTTAGGCCATTTTTGGACATCATTTTCTATAAGTCTCGACCACTTTACCTCATGGCCAACGGAACTGCATCTCTTACGAAAGTTAAACTCTCTTACTATAGACAAAGTTCCGTTTTCTCGACTCAATGATAACCCATTCCACGGCTTAGAAACGACGCTTACAACACTAACAATAACAAACTCTAAATTAGAAAGAATCCCCTTAGCTGTCTGTCATCTGGTACATCTGCAGGGTATGACGTTTAGTAACAACCCAGAAGCCAAATCTCCTATTGTTCAGCCATGTCACATGACGTCCGTAACCTCATTGAACTTGAATGGTAACCAGCTTCATGAGTTCCCGGACATATTTAACGAGATTCCGTCAATTACATCCCTTAGCTTACAAAAAAATCAAATACGCTTTATCGATGCTGATATAATTCCTTTTCATTCTAACCTGACACGTCTCAACTTGAATGACAATCAGTTCACCAGCATACCGTATGCTGTAAACAAGCTGAAATCTCTGATAACTTTATTCATAGCTGGTAATAAACTACTCACTGTTGAAGACAACTCCCTCACCGGAGCAAGGGCACTGTCTAGGATTTTTCTGGAGATCAATCCTCTTGAGTATATCTCGTCACATGCATTTAAGCATAACACACAGCTAAGTTTTATCGATCTTGGCTCCACTCAACTCGGGACTATACCACGTGCAGTAATGTCGATCCCACATTTATCATATCTTGACTTGCGGGCCGGCAAACCAATTGAGTGCACGTGCAGCATGTCGTATCTCAAACCATGGAATGTCACATCCGTCAATATCTTAGGAACATGCGAGTCAAGTACAGAAACCCTGAAAGACTTCATAATGAAAGCCCTTCCTCAATGTCCATAAGTATAATCATATATTCCTGTTACCTGTACCTACGATGGGTGACCAAGATTTCGTAAATTATTTTTAATATCTTCGACACTATACAGCTGTGACTGTATTAAGTTAAAGGGGGTACATCAGGATTTTTCTAGAAACATCTTAAATTATAAAACTGTTCCATTTCATGATAAAACACTTATATCAATCAAAATATGCTGTTAGAACCATGTTTCTAATGTCTAAACTTTGAATACACCATATAGCTAGGACGGAATCAGAGGTAAAATGCTGAAATTAACCGTGGTGCGTCACCTAGGATAGCACATATTACTGTGCTGAATCAATTTCTTTGCAAAACAGGGATCATTTTTAGGCTCATTCATTATGTTTTGGCCATGTAGAATAGAAAATGTTAATATTTGTCAATTTTAAGTCGGAAACTTAGACCCCCATGAAAAGCCTGATGTACTCCCTTTAAAGGGAATGAGAGCGATTTTGATGTCGTCTTATGTATTGACTAATACTATTTCAAAGTACTATGTAAAAACACAGAACTGTAACCAAACTACAGTTACAGTTGCTCTCTGTAAATCTATTTTGTTTGCTATATATGATGCAATAATACTATATATGATGCAATAAGGAATTTCCACCTTGGTTACCTAACATTTGAAATAACAAACACTATCTTAATTACTAATAAAAATAAAATCTAATAATTATATATAACTCTACAAATTGTTAAGTTAAATAAATACCGACGATTTATACAACACACCCAGAGTCCGTGATGTTTCCAGACCATATATGTTCATAAACATAACTAAACCGGAAGGAACACACGAACATGTTGAGCGAACTTCTACATTTTATATAGAACTGAAGCACATACTGATCGTTTTCTTTATATTTGGATTGACATACGTAATTTTTCCAGATCGCTTTCAGTCTTTTTAAGCCAAAGAACGATCTAAGAGAAAAGTTATTTTTATACAAACTTTGCAGATCTTGATTTTAGAAAATATAAATCTAACTGATTAATTGTCAGAGTTGTGTATTGATGTAACTGATTAATTGTGAGAGCTGTGTATTGATGTAACTGATTAATTGTGAGAGCTGTGTATTGATGTAACTGATTAATTGTGAGAGCTGTATATTGATGTAACTGATTAATTGTGAGAGCTGTGTATTGATGTAACTGATTAATTGTGAGAGTTGTGTATTGATGTAACTGATGAATTGTGAGAGTTGTGTATTGATGTAACTGAATAATTGTGAGAGTTTTGTATTGATGTAACTGATTAATTGATTGTGAGAGCTGTGTATTGATGTAACTGATTAATTGTGAGAGTTGTGTATTGATGTAACTGATTAATTGTGAGAGTTTGGTATTGATGTAACTGATTAATTGTGAGAGCTGTGTATTGATGTAACTTATTAATTGTGAGAGTTGTGTATTGATGTAACTGATTTATTGTGAGAGTTGTGTATTGATGTAACTGATTAATTGTGAGAGCTGTGTATTGATGTAACTGATTAATTGTGAGAGCTGTGTTTTGATGTATCTGATTAATTGTGAGAGCTGTGTATTTAAGTAATTGATTAATTGTGAGAGTTGTGTATTCATGAAATTGATTAATTGTGAAGGCTGTGTATTGATGTAACTGATTAATTGTGAGAGCTGTGTATTGATGTAACTGATTAATTGTGAGAGCAGTGTATTGATGTAACTGATTAATTGTGAGAGCAGTGTATTGATGTAACTGATTAATTGTGAGAGTTGTGTATTGATGTAACTGATTAATTGTGAGAGCTGTGTATTAGTATAACTGATTAATTGTGAGAGCTGTATATTGATGTAACTGATTAATTGTGAGAATTGTGAATTGATGTAACTGAATAATTGTGAGAGCTGTGTATTGATGTAACTGATTAATTGTGAGAGTTGTGTATTGATGTAACTGATTTATTGTGAGAGTTGTGTATTGATGTAACTGATTAATTGTGAGAGCTGTGTATTGATGTAACTGATTAATTGTGAGAGCTGTGTATTGATGTAACTGATTAATTGTGAGAGCTGTGTATTTAAGTAATTGATTAATTGTGAGAGTTGTGTATTCATGTAATTGATTAATTGTGAAGACTGTGTATTGATGTAACTGATTAATTGTGAGAGCTGTGTATTGATGTAACTGATTAATTGTGAGAGCAGTGTATTGATGTAACTGATTAATTGTGAGAGCAGTGTATTGATGTAACTGATTAATTGTGAGAGCTGTGTATTGATGTAACTGATTAATTGTGAGAGCTGTGTTTTGATGTAACTGATTAATTGTGAGAGTTTGGTATTGATGTAACTGATAAATTGTGAGAGCTGTGTATTGATGTAACTTATTAATTGTGAGAGTTGTGTATTGATGTAACTGATTTATTGTGAGAGTTGTGTATTGATGTAACTGATTAATTGTGAGAGCTGTGTATTGATGTAACTGATTAATTGTGAGAGCTGTATATTGATGTAACTGATTAATTGTGAGAGCTGTGTATTGATGTAACTGATTAATTGTGAGAGTTGTGTATTGATGTTACTGATTAATTGTGAGAGTTTTGTATTGATGTAACTGATTAATTGATTGTGAGAGCTGTGTATTGATGTAACTGATTAATTGTGAGAGTTGTGTATTAATGTAACTGATTTATTCTGAAAGTTTTGTATTGATGTAACTGATTAATTGTGAGAGCTGTGTTTTGATGGAACTGATTAATTGTGAGAGCTGTGTATGTAAGTAATTGATTAATTGTGAGAGTTGTGTATTCATGTAATTGATTAATTGTGAAGGCTGTGTATTGATGTAACTGATTAATTGTGAGAGCAGTGTATTGATGTAACTGATTAATTGTGAGAGCAGTGTATTGATGTAACTGATTAATTGTGAGAGCTGTGTATTGATGTAACTTAATTGTGAGAGCTGTGTATTGATGTAACTGATTAATTGTGAGAGCTGTGTTTTGATGTAACTAATTAATTGTGAGAGCAGTGTATTGATGTAACTGATTAATTTTGAGAGCAGTGTATTGATGTAACTGATTAATTGTGAGAGCAGTGTATTGATGTAACTGATTAATTGTGAGAGCTGTGTATTGATGTAACTGATTAATTGTGAGAGCTATGTATTGATGTAACTGATTAATTGTGAGAGCTGTGTATTGATGTAACTGATTAATTGTGAGAGTTTGGTATTGATGTTACTGATTAATTGTGAGAGTTGTGTATTGATGTAACTTATTAATTGTGAGAGTTGTGTATTGATGTAACTGATTTATTGTGAGAGTTGTGTATTGATGTAACTGATTAATTGTGAGAGCTGTGTATTGATGTACCTGATTAATTCTGAGAGCTGTGTTTTGATGTAACTGATTAATTGTGAGAGCTGTGTATTTAAGTAATTGATTAATTGTGAATGTTGTGTATTGATGTAACTGATTAATTGTGAGAGCAGTGTATTGATGTAACTGATTAATTGTGAGAGCAGTGTATTGATGTAACTGATTAATTGTGAGAGCTGTGTATTAATATAACTGATTAATTGTGAGAGCTGTATATTGATGTAACTGATTAATTGTGAGAGTTGTGAAATGATGTAACTGATTAATTGTGAGAGCTGTGTATTGATGTAACTGATTAATTGTGAGAGTTGTGTATTGATGTAACTGATTTATTGTGAGAGTTGTGAATTGATGTAACTGATTAATTGTGAGAGCTGTGTATTGATGTAACTGATTAATTGTGAGAGCTGTGTATTGATGTAACTTATTAATTGTGAGAGCTGTGTATTTAAGTAATTGATTAATTGTGAGAGTTGTGTATTCATGTAATTGATTAATTGTGAAGGCTGTGTATTGATGTAACTGATTAATTGTGAGAGCTGTGTATTGATGTAACTGATTAATTGTGAGAGCTGTGTATTGATGTAACTGATTAATTGTGAGAGCAGTGTATTGATGTAACTGACTAATTGTGAGAGCTGTGTATTGATGTAACTGATTAATTGTGAGAGCTGTGTATTGATGTAACTGATTAATTGTGAGAGCTGTGTTTTGATGTAACTTATTAATTGTGAGAGCAGTGTATTGATGTAACTGATTAATTGTGAGAGCAGTGTATTGATGTAATTGATTAATTGTGAGAGCTGTGTATTGATGTAACTGATTAATTGTGAGAGCAGTGTATTGATGTAACTGATTAATTGTGAGAGCTGTGTATTGATGTTACTGATTAATTGTGCGAGCTGTGTATTGATTTAATTTTTTAATTGCGAGAGCTGTGTATTGATGTAATTGAATAATTTCGAGAGCTGTGTATTGATGTAATTGATTAATTTAGAGAGCTGTATATTAAAGTCATTGATTAATGGCGACAGCTGTGTATTTATGTAATTGGTCAATTGTGCGGTCTGTGTATTGAAGTAATTGATGAATTGTGAGATCTATGTATTGATTAATTGTGAGAGCTGTGAATTGATAAATTGATTAATTGTGAGATTTGTATATTGATGTAATTGATTAATTGTGAGAGCTGTGTATTGATGTAATTGATTAATTGTGAGAGATGTGTATTGAATAAATGATTGAAGTCTTTGTAATAAAGAAATAGTGCGGAAAAGAAGTGTTATTTTCAGTTCAGCACAATGCGTATTGTCATTATTATTTAATTACACGCTACCACGATTTTAGAAATTAATCAAAAGTAAAGGCCAGTAAGAAATTGAAAAGGCTATCACCATCTTGTAACATTATTAGTAGGCTCAACAAAGGGCACCAACTTGCAGAGCAATGTTTGACTGCTTTAGAAGCTTGCTACTTCAAAACAATATGTTTTACGGTTTTGCAGGTATAAGGCCTAAAAGTTGTTCGAAATTGTGTAGGGGAAAACCTGAAGAGTTATTGATCGTCAGTGTAACAAGAAAATGTGTTGCTGGAGTTGAAAATTAACCAAATAGTAAAATACAAAATGTTTAGAGGGCTTGACACACGTGTCAGTTAAACGTGATCCCATGTGCTCATTATAAATGTGATCAAACTCGTACATACCTTAATGTGATCACACTCGTACATAACTTAATGTGGTCAAACGTGTTCATCATACATGTGATCTCACTCGTACATAACTTAATGTGATCACACTTGTTCATTATAAATATGATCGCACTCCTTCATAGCTTAATGTGATCACACTCGTACATAACTTAATGCGCTCAAACTTGTTCATTATAAATGTGATCACGCCCGTACATAACTTAATGTGAACGCAATCGTATTTTACTAAATGTGATCACATTTTTCCATTATAAATGTGATCACACTCGTACACACTCGTACATAACTTAATGTGAACACTCTCGTACTTTACTAAGTGTGATCACACTTGAGCATTATAAGTGTGATCACACTTGTTCATTGTAAATCTGATCATACTCGTACATAGCTTAATGTGATCTCACACGTACATAACTTAATGTGATCACACTTGTTCATTATAAATGTGATCCTACTCGTACATAACTTAATTTTATCACACTCGTACATAACTTAATGTGAACACACTCACACATTAACAAATGTGTCTTCACACTCGTACATAACTTATTGTGAACGCACTCGTACTTTACTAAATGTGATTACACTCGTATGTAAGTTTATGTGAACGAACTCGTATTTTACTAAATGTGGTCACATTTGTTCATTATAAATCTTATAACACTCGTACATAACTTAATGCGATCACACGTGTTGATTATAAATGTGATCACACTCGTACATTACTTAATGTGAACGCACTCGTGCTTTACTAAATGTGATCAGCCGTGTTCATGATAAATGTTATCACACTTTTTCATTATAAATTTGATCACACTCGTACTTAACTTAATGTGAATGCATTTATACTAAATATGGTCACACTTGTTCATTATAAATCTAATCACAATCATACATAGCTTAATGTGATCAAACTTGTTGATCATAAATGTGATCACACTCGTACAAAACTTAATGTGAACGCACTCGTACTTTACCAAATGTGATAACACTTGTTCATTATAAATGTGATCACACTCGTACATAACTTAATGTGGTCAAACCTTTACATTATAAATGTGATCACGCACGTACATAACTTAATGTGAACACACTCGTACATTAATACATATCATCACTCTCGTACACAACTTAGTGTGAACGCACTCGTACTTTACTAAATGTGATCACACTTGTTAATTATAAATGTTATCACACTCGTACAAAACATAATGTGAAAACTGTCGTATGTTAATGAATGCGAACACACTTGTACATTACTAAATGTGAGCTCACTCGTTCATAACGTAATGTGATCTCTCTCGAACATAAATTAATGTGATCACACTCGTAAATAAATGTGAACGCACTCGTATTTTACTACATATGATCACACTTGTTCATCATAATTCTGATAACACTCGTACATAGCTTAATGTGATCTCACTCGTACATAACTTAATGTGGTCAAACGTGTTCATTATAAATGTGATCACGCGCGTACATAACTTACTGTGAACACACTCGTATATTACTAATTGTGATCACACTCGTACATAACTTTATGTGAACGCAGTTGTATTTCACTAAATATGGTCACACTTGTTCATTATAAACCTGATTACACTCGGGCATAGCTTAATGTGATCACACTCGTACATATTTTAATGCGATCACACGTGTTCATTATAAATGTATTCACACTCGTACAATATGTGAACGCACTCGTCCTTTACTAAATGTGATCAACCGTGTTCATGATAAATGTGATCACACTTTTTCATTATAAATTTGGTTACACTCGTACTTAATATAATGTGAACGCATTCGTACTTTACTAAATATGGTCACACTTGTTCATTATAAATCTGATCACAATCGTACATAACTTAATGTGATCAAACCTGTTATCATAAATGTGATAACACTCGTACATAACTTAATGTGAAGGCACTCGAACTTTACTAAATGTGATAACACTTTTTCATTATAAATGTTATCACACTCGTACATAACTTAATGTGAACGCACTCGTACTTTACTAAATGTAATCAAACTAGTTCATTTTAAATCTGATCACACTCGTACATAGCTTAATTTGATCACACTCGTGCATAAATTAATGTGATCAAATTTGTTCATTATAAATGTGATCCCACTCGTACATTATTTAACGTGAACGCACTCGTACTTTACTAAATGTGATCACGCTCGTACATAAATTAATGTGAACGCACTCGTACTTTATTAAATATGATCACACTTGTTCATTATAAATCTGATCACACACTCATGCATAGCTTAATGTGATCACACTCGTACATAACTTAATGTGAACGCACTCGTACTTATTAAATGTGATCACACTTGTTCATTATAAATCTGATCACACACTCATGCATAGCTTAATGTGATCACTCTTGTACATAACTTAATGTGGTCAAACTTTTTCATTATAAATGTGATCACGCACGCATATAACTTAATGTGAACACATTCGTACATTACTACATGTCATCACTCTCGTATACAGCTTAGTGTGAACGCACTCGTACTTTATTAAATGTGATCACACGTGTTCATTATAAGTGTGATCACTCGTACAAAACATAATGTGAAAACTGTCGTATGTTAATGAATGCGAACACACTGGTGCATTACTAAATGTGAGCACACTCGTATATAACGTAATGGGATCACTCTCGTACATAAATTAATGTGATCACACTCGTAAATAGCGTAATGTGATCACACTCGTACATTACTAAATATGATCACACTCATACATAGTTTAATGTGATCACACTCATACATAGCTTAATGTGATCACACTCGTACGTAACTTAATTTGCTCAAACGTGTTCATTATAAATGTGATCACGTACGTACTTAATGTGAACACACTCGTTCGTTACTAAATGTAATTACATTCTTACATATATTATTGTGGTCAGACTCGTACTTTACTAAATGTGATTAGGCTTGTTGATTATAAGTGTGATAACACTCGTACATAGCTTAATGTGAACACTGTGGTAAACTAATTAATTTGAACATACTTTTACATTAATAAATATGATCACACTCGTAAATTACTAAATCTGATCACACTCGCACATAGTTTATGTGATCACACTCGTACATAGCTTAATGTGATCACACTCGTACATTACTAAATGTGATCACATTATTATATAATGTATTGTGGTCACACCTGTACTTTATTAAATGTGATCACATTTGTTCATAACAAATGTGATCACACTCGTACATAACTTAATGTGAACACTGTCGTATATTTATTAATGTGAACACACTTTTATATTTACATAGATAAATGTGATCACATTCGTACATAATTTAATGAGATCACACTCGTACATCAATTAATGTGAACACACTCGTAAATAACTTAATGTGAACACACTCGTACATTACTAAATGTGATCACACTCGTGCATTACTAAATGTGATCGCACTCGTACATACATTTGTAATCACACTCGTGCATTACTAAATATGATCACACTCGTACATAGTTTAATGTGATCACACTCGTACATAGCTTAATGTGATCGCATTCGTACATAACTAAATGTGCTCAAACTTGTTCATTATAAATATGATCACGCCCGTACTTAACTTAATGTGAACACACTAGTACTTTACTGAATGTGATCACATTTGTTCATTATAAATATGATCACACTCGTACATAACTTAATGTGAACGCACTCGTATTTTACTAAATGTGATCACACTTGTTCTTTATAAATCTGATCACACTCGTACATAGCTTAATGTGATGACACTCGTACATAACATAATGTAATCAGTGTTGTTTATTATAAATGTGATCACACTCGTACATAACTTAATGTGAACGCACTCGTGCTTTACTAATTGTAATCAAACATGTTCATGATAAATATGATCACACTCGTACATAACTTAATGTGAACGCACTCGTACTTTACTAAATGTGGTTGCACTTTTTCATTATAAATCTGATCACAATCGTACATAGCTTAACGTTGTCAAACGTGTTGATTATAAATGTGATCAAACTCGTACATATATAACTTAATGTGTACGCACTCCTGCATAACTTAATGTGATCAAACGTGTCCATTATAAATGTGATCACACTAGTACATAACTTAATGTGAACGCACTCGTGCATAACTTAATGTGATCAAACTTGTCCATTATAAATGTGATCACAGTCGTAAATAACTTACTGTGAACGCACTCGTGCATAACTTAATGTGATAAAACTTGTCCATTATAAATTTGATCACACTCGTGCATAGCTTAATGTGATCTCACTCGTACATAACTTAATGTGATCACACTTATTCATTATAAATGTGATCCCACTCGTACATAATTAATGTGATCACACTCGTACATAACTTAATGTGGTCAAACGTGTTCATTATAAATGTGATCACGCACGTACGTAACTTAATGTGAACACACTCGTACATTACTAAATGTCATCACACTTGTACATAACTTAGTGTGAACGCACTCGTACTTTCCTATATTATTTTAAATATTATTTTTATATTTTATTTATTTTTTTTTGATTTTTGTTATACTGGCCAACTTGGAAAACCAGCCAGATTGGACCAGTAATGGCGGAGTTATGGCTCTTGATTTAGTTAAAAATGCTATAATTTGCCTCTTTAAGACGATAGTTACTCTCTTCATTGATGTTATAAGAGCCGCCATTTGCTCAATCGCTAATTAAGTTCCAAAAACTTTTTACAAACATCAAATATTCTATTCATTAAAAAAACAAAAACATTTATTCTACTCTGCAGATCGCGAAAATTAGCGTACAAAAGAAAACAACAACTGCACAATATAATTACTTCAATCATTAATTGCCAATCTTCGGGGGAGTGCCTATCTTGTAGAGCCGTTTATAATGCCGTAGATAATTGTCCCTAATCCGATAACACGCATGTATCAATAAAAAAATTAAGACCGGCATGATCAGTGTGTTTGTTTATTAGTAATAAGGTTTCGAAGGGTGTTGAAATATTAGAAAAAGATAATTCTAGAGTTATATGGGTTAAACTTTGTAAAGATTTTTTCAACCTTGACAATAATTTGTGTATGTGTTTTATATATATACATCCCCGTAATTCTGTTTACTTTAATATAAACGAAACAGGTTTTTTCGAGCTGTTAGAGCAAGGAATCCACAAACATTCTAAAGTAGGTAATATTGCAATTTTAGGCGATCTAAATGCACGATGCGGCACCAAAAGTAACATAAATTATAACACAGAACGATTAAGCACTTTTATTCCTGTCATTGACGGCATTGATGAGACTGAGTCGTTTGTTTATATGCAAGATAGATCTAGTATTGACAAAATATGTATTTTATCTGGTCAACATTTACTTGATATATGCCAAAGCAGCGATATATGTATTGTTAACGGTCGTAAAGGCGACGATGCCGGTATTGGTAATACAACCTTTATGTCAGTGAATGGCGAAAGACTAATCGATTACTTCTTAATGCCTAGCGAATTGTTCGATATTATAAATGATTTTATTGTTCGTGATTTCTAGTTTTTCTTCACATGCACCAAAACAAGTCAATTTACAAGTTAATATGTTACTGCCTGATATTAGTAATGATAACTTCAATACTCAAAATAAAATACGATGGGATGATGTTAAAAAAGAAAACTATATTGACCGATTACAAATTAATGAAGAAACATTTGAAGATATTGTGAACAAAGTCATTTCGTCCGAAATTAACCTTAACGAAGGTATAAATACATTTGCAAACACCCTGTACAATTGTTCGCATACTGTATTTGGGTGTTAAACAAACAAGGACATGTCTCAGCTAAACAATTTAAAAGTCCGTGGTACACATCTGAGTGCCAGCGGGCACGTACAGAGCTGAGAAAAGCAAAAAAAGATTACCGTAATAACAGATCCATTCACGCTAGAACAATTCTATCTAACAAGAGACGTAATTACCGTATTGTGAAGGTATTGCTAAATATAAATATAATAACAAACTTATAAACGAACTTGAATGATTTCTCGCGTAATAACCCAAAACAATTCTTGGACGAAATCCGTCGTATTAGAGGAAAGAATAATAAAAGTAAAACAAAATTAACGTCGAATGATTTTTATAACCATTTTAATCATTTGAATTTATATTCTCTAAATTATTTTCTATACTACTTGATAGTAGATTAAGACAATGGGCTGAGAGCAACAATTTACTAACAGATTTTCAGTTTGGTTTCAGAAATAAAAAAGTACAATCGATTGTGTCTTTATCTTGATGAATTTAATCAATAAAACTTTAAAGCTTGATAGATTTCCGCAAGGCCTTCGACTTAGTATATAAGGATGGAATGTGGCTAAAATTTATCAGATATGGAGTTTCAAATAAAATTATTAAGATGTTGAGAGCTATTTACACACATGTAAAGGCTAACGGTACACTAAGCGAGTTTTTTGACAGTTATATGGGTGTAAAACAAGGAGAACCTTTATCTCCTTTATTGTTTACCTTTTTCATTAATGACCTGTATGATGTATTGCATAATGGAACGTTTGACTCAATAACAATTGAATGAAATGCAAATATTTCTATTATTGTTTGCTGATGACACTGTTTTGTTTTCATATACAAAAGAAGGTCTTCAGAGTTTACTTGATAAGATGTGTGTGTATTGCAATAAGTGGGGTATTGCTGTAAATAGTGATAAAACAGTTGTAATGACATTTAAAAATGGTACGAGAATTGAAAATGTAGACATATTTTATAATGGTAGCAAATTAAAAAATGTAAAGACATTTACTTATATAGGTGTTACATTGTCTGCAGATTGTTCATTTTATCAGACTCAAAATGTCTTATTCCAAATAGCCATGAAAGCTTTGTTTTCACTTAATTTATTATTTGAGGCTGTGCCACTAAATGTCTCTGAAAAAATCAAACTTTTCGATACCATGGTAGCACCAAGATTACATTATGGTTCTGAAATATGGGGGTTTCATGCTGCACCAGATATAGAACGTGTACACATTACATTTTTAAAACAAGGTCTTGGTGTACGAGCTCAAACTACTAACAATTCTGTTTAGGGCGAACTGGGAAGATTTCCTTTAGCCGTAATTAGAAAAATTAGAATTATAAAAAACTGGTTTAAGACAATGAAATCAACGGAATCATTAAAGCATAAAGTATTTTATGTCGATATTGGTGTGGACTGTACCGTCGTAAACGAAAATTCATGGGCGTTTCAAGTAAAAAAACCTTTTAGATAGTCTGAGATTTGGCTACATATGGAATAACAGTACGGTATCAAACCTACAGATTCAAAAGGTTATTGACAGGATTTCAGACCAATATCTACAAACATGGTATTCTGAAATTAATAACTCAGCCAAGCTTGAAACACATGTCAAAATTAAAAAAGGATTTGAGATTGAAAAATATTTAAATTGCGTTGCTAATATAAATCACTGTAAAGCATTAACTAGATTTAGATGTTCTGCACACAAACTTGCAATTGAAAAAGGTCGATTTCGAAATATTGAACGAAATATGAGGTTATGTACAAAATGTAATATGAATGTTGTAGAAAACGAGTATCATTTTTAATGGTATGTCCTAAATACAGAAATATACGTAATGATTGTTTTTCAAATTACTATTGTTCTTGGCCAACTAGTCAAATATGTGTGTCACTTATGAACACACAAGCAACTGGACTGTTAATACGATTAGCAATATTATATATAAATCAAGCCAACGAACTTAGAAATAGTGATAATTAGTTTTTCTATTTGCATATATGTGTAAACACATTTGCATGTAATATAATACTTGTTTGTAAATTCAAATACATATAACTTGCATCTTATATAAGGCTCGAGCCTCCTCGCCAAATATGATATCTGAGAACTATGTTATTATCATGTATTCTATAAATGATTTATGATGATAATTTGTTTTCTTATAAATACTTACATGTTGGCTCAGTTATATCCATTCAATCAAAAGAGAATTATACTTAATCCTTGACTAATAATCACGATAACATAAGTGGTAATAGCCATTCATTAAGAGTACGCATACTTTACAAAGTGGGTGTGGGGTGGTTAAAAGCAATTTAGGATTTTTTCTTTTAATAAAGATTCTCTTTTAGCAAAGCTCATATTTTCTTCTAAATGTTTAAGGTGAGAGTAAATTAAAAGCATTACAAATTAAAATTATTTACTAATTGCATAATAAATTTAAAAAAACAATAGGGATTTGAACATGCGTCCAATCTACTTAACAGTACATATTGTATGCACTTGTGAAATGTTCTTACACAGATATGACACTTTCCAAGAATCTTTTAGAGCTTTTTAGCTTAACTCCACGTACATCCTTAGTAATTCGTAAATAAGTGTGGTGGTGTTGTCAAATTTCGTACATCCATTTAGCATCCATTTTGTTCATTCATAAAAATATGTAAACAAACCTGAAATATAGGTTTAACGAACTTATTCCGTGTCAATTGTCGCCCAAGTTAAAAACATACTTAAATAAACATTGCAGCATTACTGATATATCAAAAAAACAATGATTACCTATACAATTCTGTTGAAATGTTGCACCTTAGTTTCTCCTTTCCATTCTGTGTTTCAACAATGGACGACCGATTAACTTTTTGTAAACTTATCGATTCATTCGCATGATAAAGCAACATCTAGGAAACTAGTCTCGGACGTACTCGGACAGAACATGCCCAGTCCGTTCTGAAGCCGCGTGGCATAGCGTTGGGAATAAATCCGAAGCAGGTCGGCTGAATGAGACAGAGACTACATGTTAAATTGGCAACGATAAAAACAAAAGCGTAATGTTGTTTCCTAGTTATCTATTAAACAATGACACTTTTAGAATATTGCTGTCTAATTATTTACGTTTTATATAAAGTGGAAGAAATAAACATTAATTTGTATTTGTTTAATGCTTTTAAGCTAATAAATATAAAAAAAAATGGGAATATTTTCTTACTGGCAATAATAGCCGGAAGTAGTAATTATAACGACTTCCGCTTCAAAATGAAATTTCATGCAAGATGTTTCTCTGAAGATATTAAAAGAATATGAATTCCTTTTAAGGAAAATATCAATTTCTTAAATACTCATATCGCAATTCTAAGGTAGGATGCGGTTAATTTTGTGCGATCTGTCAGGTACGTATGGAAGTTTTTAGATGTTATTATTAAAAGTAAACAAACACGTTTCGTAGTAAATCGCTCCAGCAATTTCACGAGATTTTGTGTTTTGAAAAAAGTATGGCGACGCATTCGACACATCATCTTGTCGTTTGATTATTTTTGTTAATAGTAAAAAAATTAATAATTATATGAATGATACTAAAGTCAGTCATTGAAATGTTTTCAAGTTGGAATTATTAGTGTGTTAATTATGAGGATACCATAAAGGAACAAAGCTAATGCATACATAGTACATATTTATACTGTTTTAACTTTTTAACTATGAATGATAATAAGAACCCGTATCAACTCAACTTCAAGAAATTACAATGAATTTATAATAGCATCCAACACAACAGCAGCAAATACCTTTGACATACTAACTGAATGCTTGAAAAAACTTTGTTCTTTTTTTTAAAAAATACTTTGCTTTTATTTTACTTCTACTGATTAGAGGTTAGCAGATCTTCTGCCATGTTGAGTTATGTATCGTTGGTCTGTCAATAAACGTTTTTTGGCAACTTCTCATCTAAATTCGTCAAATTGCATGATATGGACCAGTTTATATTGAGGAAAATAATTTATAATACCTTTAATTTAACATAGTGTTAGGTTTTCTTGGGCCACCATACCTGCATTTTAGAACTACTTTTGGGGGGAAATCTGCTTGTCAAAATGGATTTTTTTTGGAGTGTCAACATGAGATATTATTTCTTTCATCTTGTGTATGTTCACTTCTTGTTTTCTCTTCTAAAGATTGTTGACAAGTTGTTGGTCAATGTTAGTCAGTGTAGCTAGGATTGTTGATTTGAAGTATGTACAGTAACGATGTAAAAATGCAACTATTTGCTTCGTCTGCTGCTTTTAATAGGTAATATTGCAAACAAAGTCTTCAATATATAACAACAGCATGTAGGTGACACTTGAATGTTGGTAACACATTTTATTTGGAACAAAAAATATACTTTTCATTTTTGCACTACCCCACCCACTTTGTAAAGTATGCGTACCTTTAAGTAACTCAGGTAAGTGTAACAATTCCTCGTGATCTCAAACTAAAGCGGAGTTATTTGTATAGTGCGTGAGTGAGGTCATTTGAAGCAAATTATAAATTGGATTTAATGGGTAAACGGGTAAACAACTTAAACTTTATTAGTCGGACAAATGAATGATTAATGGATGTAACGGTAGTCAGAGTTTCTATTCATTGTTCGAAAGTCCTTAAATATAAATGCTTTTTAAACACAATTTTGATAATGGTAATAACATGTGATAAAATGCCTTTGATAGAACGTAATAATTATAATTGTTCCACTGAAATATATATATTCATTCTCTAAATGAAGTATGTATGTTTGTTTGTACTCTTCTCTGAAATACTGTGTATTGTATTCCGCCTTGTTTAGGCAATAAACATGTACATGTTATGCCAAATAAAAATATTGAATTGAATTGAATTGATATAGAAAAGTCAAAAAGATAATTTAATTTTTCTCACTTAGTAAATCATTTGAATTTACTGTATTTTTATCCTCACAAACATTCTTTATACTGAAAAAATGAACCGCTTGATAATTGCAGCAACGCTTTTATTTTGTTTCTCCTCGTTCATTTAACCTTTGAAGAATTGTTCGAATTGTTGAAATAACATCAATCAATAGAAAGGTTATTTATTTGGCTTTCTAACCATGCATCTTATGTAAATAATCATTAAAAAATACATGTATATGTTTCATGACCAAAACAATAAGCACACGGTGATGTGCGTAAGCGCTTTAAGAAAAGAAAAAATGCGTTATATTTCCTTCCCAACTGGAAGTTTTACCTATTTATTTAAGCGTTATTTGAAATAAAATTACACCATTAGAAAGGTTATGTATTTGGGGCTCCAACCATTCATCTTATTTGAATATTTATCAAACAGTTTGATGACCAAACAATAAACACATGGTGATGTGCGTAAACGCTTTAAGAAATGAAAAAATGCGATACATTTCCGTTCCAACTCGAGATTTTGCCTATTTATTTAACCGTCATTTACACCATTAGAAAGGTTAATTATTTGGCTTTTTGGCAATGCAAAATATGTAAAACAATCAGTAAAACAAGGATATATAATGTCTGTTTGCAATGTAGATGGGTGTATCATACATCGAGACCTCTCGCATACCGCCACGATAAGCGCAGTAAAAATCGATAAATGCAGCGTATAATCGATAAACTTACCTGGACGACAAGTGTTTTCACTTGAATACATTGCTTGTACTTTCGTGTCATATCCCCGTCATAAAATATACATGTTGATCCAAGAATTTTTTTTTTTTTTCAAAATTGCGGAGTTTCGAGAAAAAAAATTTACCCTTCCATAAAATATACATGCTAATCCAGGAGGAAAAAAAACGCGTTCAAAATGGCCAAGTTAAAAAATACATTTTGAAATCAAAATTAAAAACTACACCAAACACAAAGCGCATATGTTTTGAACGATAAACAGAGATCGACAAATATATTAAACGCGTGAAAGGCGTATAAAACAAACAAACAAAAAACTACACGAACGTCGTCCATCTTTTTTTCATCGCAATTTTGCGCTTCCTGGTTTGAGAACAAAACACCAAAAAAAGCAATTAAAAACTTGCTAAAACACGAACAACCCACGCAAACCGTGAAAAGGATACTTACAATTACGGTTTGCAGCAACTATGTTGTTTGTAATGTCTTCAACCACTAAACGCGATAAATCACGGAGCGAAATCACATTCTACATCCTAAAACATGGCGGCTAAAATGAACGTACATGACCGAAGTGTTTCGAATGAGTCGACGACAAGTGTTTGGCACGCTTCTGTCCGAGACCGATCCCTTCAATTATTATCCCAACTCGTACATAACTTAATGTGAACGCACTCGTACTTTACTAAATGTGATCACACTTGTTCGTTATAAATCTGATCACACTCACGCATAGCTTAAAGGCCGGATCTCAAAATCTTCAATAACCGTACGGTAGGCCATTAAGCAAATTAGGCACAGTAGGAGTGGCTTATCCACTGGTCAGTTTGTGCTGTTTGTAAACATAAACACATGTGGTATGGTAGAGCAATAAACTTCAGTGTGGTGAATTATGTAAACCAGAGATAAAGATGAGGAGATAATCATTATAGACAATTATCCATTACCTATCAATAAGTGGAATTATAAACTTAGAAGTGTGTCCCTATTTAACTCCAATAAAACAAATAATCACAACTTTTTTCCACAAATAACTCAAATTTTATAGAATTTCTTTTGTATACATTTATAAAGTGTTCACCAGGGTTTGTTCAGGCAATAAACTATTAAGTTTCAAAATTATTTCTGCTCTCTGTTTTAATCTGTGTTAATATATAAGCATTGTTTGCATTGTTGAGGAACAAAAAAAAACACTTGGAATTTCAGAAGAGCAACTTGAGACATTAATTTAAAGGATAACCTCAATCGCAAATACATAATTTATGTAGCTCCTAGAACAAGAAACTGTGGATTAAAAACAGAAAAATAGGGCACCTGGAATGACAAATGCTTCCGGAGTTATGTATGACATAGAAGGGATATATAATGCCAACGTGTGTTTTAGGTCAGGCAATGGTCCCCAAATTTACCAAGTGTTCCCAGCATGGGTCATTTGTGGGAATAATTGAGTCAGGACATATGCACATGAGATTTTATAATCTCTGTACACAAAATATTTATAATAAAAAAATATTTAACTTTTATAATATCTAATGTCATGCCTCATGAAGTTACTTCATAAGATGTCAGTGTACTGTACATCTAAACACTGTAGTATTTGTAGTAGTATTTTATTCCCCGCCATATGTCAGCTGAAAGAAAATCTCCAGCATCTCAACTCTAGTTGGCTGGCAGACAGGTCATGACCTTTCATCAACTGTCAATCACCAGTGGTGGCAAATTTGAATTTTACAACAGTTTTAAAAAAATATTTTTTTGATATAACACTCACAAATGTCACAGTGCTTTCAAATTCACAAGGAATATTCATCAAACATTCAAGAACAGTCATGCCAAGTTTCAACAAAATGTGTGGGGTAGATCTATTAAAACTTGGAAAAAACAAACACTGGTGCTTTGCTTGTAGACAGCTTAGAGTGGTCAGTGAAAGTAGCCATTTTTCAGTGTGCCCAGCTTTTATAGTGTGACCCCGGCCTTTAATGTCATCACACTTGTACATAACTTAATGTGGTCAAACAATTTCATTATATATATGAACACGCACGTACATAACTTAATGTGAACACACTCGTACATTACTGAAGCCCTCCCATGGGTTTTGGGGATCTGGGGAACATGGCCAATTACTTCAAGGGATCAAAGGCCTACTTTTAGGGATCTAGGGAACAGTGTCCTAAAGGAACAAAATGAAAAAGTACCTATCTTTTTATGTATTATTGCTATAATTTACTTTCAAAACATAAAATTTGGACTGCTGATCACAGCTGACGGTTTTCAGTATTCCCTGTTTATGCCTGTTTTTAGTTGTGTCCATCGCTCAACTGGACGCTCTCTTCAGAAAATATCAACTTTCCTGTTCAACTGAAAACGTTTGCACGGCGATGAACATTTGCCATGTGTGTCCATTTTAGCGCAACTGATATGCCGTGGTGCTTCGTTCGTCTGTTCGTCCGTCCGTCCATAAACACAAATTGTGGCGACATGAAACTTTACAGAAATGTTCCCCATAAGGTCTAGTTGATCCTAGCAACAAATCAGTTTGATGTGAAATCCAAGATGACCACCAAAGCTAAAATCAGATTTTTAAAAAGAAGTTTGTAGCGACTACTTCTCCGAAATTATACAGATAAAAATGTTTAGCAAGTAAATTGCATGACAAATTCATTTGCGCATATTCTAGGCTATGCATGGCAGAGGTCATTAACAATGTAATTAACATAATTAGCAGATATATGCAGGGCATTGTGTTTTAAACGATATCTGCAAAAAAAATAACAAAATGTTTTAATCTACCTGCTTTACAAATATTATAATTTCGTTCTTATTTCAATGTAAAGGGAGGTAATTTCAATTTTTGAAAACTTTGGTTCGTTATTGCATTATAATGACAAGTTTAGTATCCACTGAATTTTTATAACTTGAAACCTAGAACTGTTATTTAGTGACGTTTAACCATGTTCTTTGTCATACTGGTATTTTAGGGATCTGCATATATGAATTATGCTGTTTTAACTAAATGGGAGTATACTCTGATACTTACCTGGGTCTGGTTTTATGAAACAGCTTACGACAATTTTGATCGTAAGTTATTTTCTAAAATTCATTACTTTTCACAAATGAACGAGATTTCATTTCATTTTCTTATACATTTGATATTTCTGCACATAATGCATACATACATATGTCTACATTGAATGCTTAGGTGCAAAAATGTGAGCAGTTAAAAATTTGAGACTTATCATAAGATGTTTAATAAAACGGGGCCCTGGATCACAACTAATTAGTGAAAGAGAAGATCACCATATGTAATACAAATGTTTATAATATTTCACATTATAAAATAGCATTCAATTTCTTTAAGCTAAATGCACATAAGGACTTGCTAAAATTATTTTTCTCAGTATATAATCCTATTTGATGGATTTTCATGAAACTTGACAGAAATAATGCCCACAAGGTCTACTAGTTGATCATAGCAAAAAAAAAACAGGTTGATGTGAAATCCAAGATGACCACCAAAGCTGAAAAATATTTTTTAAAAAAAGATGTTTGTAGCGACTACTCCTCTGAAACTATAAGCGTTTTTGTGGCGACTACTTCTCTAAAACTACTTGATGGATTTTCATGAAACTGTACAGAAATGTTGTCCATAAGGTCTTGTTGATTCTAGCAAAAAATCAGGTTGCTGAAAAATCTAAGATGGCCACCAAAGCAAATAATACATTTTAAAAATATCATTTTTGTGGCGACTAATTCTCAAAAAACATAATGGAATGTTGCTCTTGATGTCTTGTTGGTTCTAAATAAAAAAAGGTAAGCCGAAATTTCAAGATAATCGCCATAGCTAAGCATATATTTTAAAATACAGTTGTGTTCTTAAAAACATAAGGGTTATTTATTTGAAACCTTTACCAAACTGATTGGCATGACATGTAGTTGGTCCTATTGATTCAATATCAAACATATCTAGGATACAGTTATATACAGGAAAAAACTTGTGGCGACTACTGAAGCTACTCGATAGATTTTCATGAAACTTTATAGGAATGTTGCTCTTGATGTCAAGTTGGTCCTAAGTAAATATTAAGTTGGACGGAACTTTAAGATGGCCACCAGAGCTAAAAACATTTTTGTTTGTTGATTTGACGACAAACATGGCCACCAGTAGCCATCTTTGTTTAAACCGAGGTACATAAGGAACACGTGTGGCAACTACTCCTCTGACACTTCTTGAAATATTTTCATGAAACTTTACACGAATGTTACTCCTGTTACAACAATGTTTTGCATTTGAGAAATATTTAAAACAAAATGTATTTACTCAAACGTATTATTTAATGATTAACACACACTACCCTTTCAAATAATTACAAACATATAACAAGTTATGAGACCTTTCCAAGGCCTAGCAGTTCAGATCTTCAGGAGAGCGATTCACGGACTTCTTGGCGTCTAGTAGGAATATGATGAAAATTTCTCCTGTGGCGATGAGTCATCGATTTGGGAGAAACTTGTGTTATTATGGAAACATCAGTAAATGCAATACAGATTTTGTTTACATAAAAAATACATAAAAAACAATTATGGTAGTAGTACATTATGAGATACGTATTTTAATATGATACATTTTAATTATAACAAGAAGGAAAGTAAATATAATTTATAAATAAAATAATATATCTCCCGAGAAAAAAATATTGCTAAACTTCTGTTATTATGGAACGGATACATCATAAGAGAAAGGTCGTTACATGGACACGTCATTAATGGCTATACTTAATATGTTTCAGTACATCTTTTGTGTCTGTTTTCGTCATGTCTTCATCGAAAAGTTGTAAAGAAGGAAAATATTCTATACAATAGTCTATCTATATATTATAACAAGGTGGTGTATGCCAAACGGATATTGTGGTTCAATGGTAGAGCGCCCGCTTTGGGATTCAAAGTTCTCGAGTTGAAATCTCGGTAAGGATGGATATTATTTATTTAGTTTTTTAGTTTTTTTTAATCATTCCGATTCTCCGACTGAACCATATATTTAAATGTAAACACAAATAAACAATACCGTTATCGAGATGTTGCGAATGCGTTTTCCGTAAAATTACGTATTTAGACAATAACTTTTTACATAGCCTTAAGTGTGATCATATTTATTTCCGAGAATTATAGGAGTTACTTAACAAGATAAGCGGTTCCTTATTGCGAAGATATTCGTGTCAATGGATATTTGAATGCCGCTTTGAAAGGTATGGAACATTAGAACAAGCCTTTAATACTATGACATAACTATATATCAAAAACAAATTGTTTCGGTAATATAAATTGAGGGAAATATTACTCTTAAAACTAGCATCTGGCTAAAAGACGTCTATGTATTATCATTTTAATAAAACGTTCAACATTGTCACTACGTATACATATATATATGTTACCATTTTTTATACACAATTATTTTTTTAGCTCTACTTGGTCCGTCCGTCTGTTAACTTTTTTTGTTCCAGCGCTGTATCATTTTCATTTTTCATCCGATCTTTATCAAACTTTACCAGAGTGTTAATATAGGTAAAAGTTCGGACAAATTCGATAACCAGAAACACTAGAGTTATGGCCCTTGAATTAATGAAAACTGCTGTATTTTTTCGTGTCTACACTCCAGCCCCTTTATGTTTCGTATGATCTTTAGCAAACTGTATCACGTTGTTAATATTAATGAAAGCTTAGACGAATTCGAAACAAGCCAAATCGGACCTGTAGCACAATAGTTATAGCCCTTCAATTAACAAACTTTGCTAAACTTGTGTCTTGTGGATACTTTTCTCGCAACTTTTAACAAACTTTACACTGATATCAATGAAATCTTGGACAAGTTAAAAAAACACCTATCAGACCAAAAACACCGGATTTACGACCCTTGATATATGTAAAATTGCTATATGTTGCCTACTTAAGACAATAGAGACTTCAATTTTCATCTGATTTTTACCGGATTGTTAATATTAATCAAAAGTAGGACACGTTTGAAAACCAAACAGATTGGACCAGTAACACCAGAGCAATTTAATGTAAAATGCTATATTTTGCCTTGTACAGATGATGGGGCCTTCAATTTTTTTATGATTTTTACCAAACATATATGAATGAAATCTGGGACAATTTTGAATTCAATCAAGATTTTCTTACATAAAATTGCGGAGTCTTTGATGCCTTGCATCAAAATTCGTCTTGTCTTCATTTGTTTTGAGAAAATGTAAACAAAGAGGGGCCAAATACGTTAATACGAAGAATCTTAACGTCATAACTGTACCTGTTATTATGGCTTTATACAAAATGCTTAGAAAAACCCACAGAGCATTATTATGATGTGTAAAAGTCCAGAGAAGACTACAGTATGTGTTTTACATAAGGGTTATTAGGCGAACAATATTTGCTACTTTTAGGGAACTATGTTTAACTCTTTTAGGGATCTAGGGAACATTGTAAATACTTTTAGGGATCTAGGGAACATTGGCAAAATACTTTTGGGGAACTTTGGCAAATACTTTTGGGGATTTGGGGAACAATTGTTATTGCTTTAAGGGATCTGGGGAACAAGGACCCCCCACCCCCTGGGAGGGCCTCTTTGATATCTCGGTGAGTTGAAAAGGGAGCGTAGAAAGAAAGATATTGTTGGATAGGAAATTCTGCATACGTAGTATATAGTGTTTGTAATAACTGAGGTTATTTTGAACGTCTGCTTGACCTCTAAAAAGGAACACCAAAATGTCCTGTTTATGTCCTTTATAAACAATTATAATAATAGCAGGTAATAATCAAACGATGCAATTTCCTGTGGTTTGGTGGATTTTCAATTTGTTTGTATCGCATGCGAAGCATGGCAGACACTTTGGGGTTATTTTGCCTTGCGTGTCGTCTTGCGGCGGCGTCTGTCGTCAGTCGTATGTCGTCCATCGGTAGTCACACACTTCGTTTTCGGAAAATAACGTCAGTTAGGTATGAGATTGGGTCACTGGGGTCAAGGTCAACGTCGCTGTTCTAAAAATAGAAAAGTGTTTTCGGACAATAATTTCAGTTAGAAAATTAGTTTCCAGATAATAACTTCAGTTAGGAATGAGATATTCGAACACACCTTATTGGGTAGATTTCTTATTTGGAAAGGAAGCTTGGTATTGCATTTGAGTTCAAGGTTGCTGTTACTAAAAATAAAACAAGAAATGTCACTGTAAGTGACAAATGCTACCGAAGTGGTTTTGACTTTGACCTCTAAGTGTGACCTTGACCTTGGAGCCACGGACATGTTTTTTGCGCGCGATACGTCGTCTTGTTGTGGTGAGCACTTGTGCCAAGTTACTTGAAAATCCGAATGTTATTGACCGGACACGATTGGACGGACGGACAGACTGACTGACGGACGGACTGACTGACGGACGGTGCGACTACTGTATGTCGCCCTTCGAGGGCATGAAAATGGCTTCCGACCAATAACTTTTGTTAGGAATAAGATATTGCAAAACAACGTGTTGTGTAGGTAGCTTATATGGAAAGGAAGCTTGGATTGCATTTGAGGTCACTGGGATCAAGGTCAAGGTCGCTGTTACTGACAAAAGAAAGTTTGCGGTCAATAACTTTAGTTAGGAATAAGATTGAAAAGTTATGTATGTAGATTATGTGGAAAGAAAATGTGGGATTGCATTTGAAGTCACTTGGTTCAAGGTTAATGTCACTGTTACTAAAATAGAAAAATGGTTTACGGACAATAACTCCAGTTAGGAATTAGATATTGGAATACAACTTGCAGTGTAGGTAAAGTGTATGTAAAGAAAGCACTTGGGTGAATGTCAATGTGGCTTCACTAAAAATATAAAAATGGCTTCAGGCCAATTACGAGTTTTAGTTAGGTATGAGATACTGCAACTTGAATATAGTTCAAAACAATTGTATTTAAGTGGGTCATTCAAATATATGCATATTTTGCGTGCAAAGCCAGCCCTCTACCAAAACGCAAACAATCGTGTTCAAACGCGATGGTTAAGAACGACGATTGGTTGTAATGTTATCGAGATAGAGCTCTATATTAGTGTCCCAAACATGACATTATAGTCATTCCAACCCTGCAGGATTGGCCGTCAATTGGTACAGAATAATACAAGAATAGCACAACATATGATAAGCTGATTGCCGATAACAAAATTGTGCGCACTCACAATTTATTCGTGGTTTTCTCAAGTAAGTTATTATGGTTCCGTCAGACATCCTTAGCCCCATAGACTTATAATTAAGGAACAATATAGTGTTATATTACTACTTTGAACAGCATACTATTTTTTGCACACATAAGTTCTTTATGACGTTATTTCGGGTAAAATGTATTACAAGCATTTAACTGTACATGTTTTAATGTGTGTGCTTTTCAACGGAATTTACGGTCAGTGAAAAAGCACCAGCATATGTGTATGGATGTTAAAATGTATTGCTGAAGTAATTTATAATAATAAGTTCATGTTTTTAAATTGAAGGATATTAATTTACAATTGCAAACACTGATTGTCTCTAAATTCCTAAGGATGGTGTAAAGTGTTCAATTAAAGTTACACGGTTAACAAAGGCCACATATTTTAATACCGGATATGTCCGACCATTTTACCGTTCCTAGGAAAGCCTCCCCACGTCACGTTATTCGTACAAGATAACGTCATTTGTAACTCTAGCTGAGTGTCTTGCTGGTGATATATGGATGAATTCCTAGGAACGGTAAAACGGCTGGACAGATGTGTGACTTTTGTTTTCTACCCGTGTTACTTTAAATGAAAACTATACACCATGTTTAGTAATTTTGAGACAATCAGTGTTTGCAATTGCTAATTAATATCCTTCAATTTCAAAATATTGACTTATTACTATAAATTACTTAAGCAATAAAATGTAACACCCATATAATCATTGACCGTCAATACATTGTAATCGGTCGATATAACATTAACCATACTTGACATACACTATCTTCCATTTTAGAGATACATCGTGAACGAATAAACCAGTAACAATCCGGCACGTGACATACGAATTTTGAAACCGCTTATTTTAAACGTTTTGCTCTTGTTGACATATATAATCTTTAAAAACAAATATATGTAAAAACTCCGTGAACTTGAATATGGAGACAGTTTAAAGCTTAGAAAAGTGTGTTGTTGTAACACACACGTGATCAGTTACAATTATATCTTTTCTTCTATAGCTCTTTGTGAATCGAAAAAAATAAGTAATGAAAAGTAATGTACAACCACCAGAAAATGGTTCTCTAAACAAATTAAATTAAATTGGGTTTTACTACCCGTTAAATCATCATTTTAGGTTATAATGGGACGACAGCAGCATCAGAGGGAGAAAAGATAAAGGATGAAGTTTCTCCTCAAACATGCCTCCGCTAAAGGGTGAACCCTGGTGGAGCAGGTCCGTACATTTACAGTCAACGCCTTATCCACTGAGTTACCGAGGCTGGTTAAAACAATGCAACCTCAAAATTAAATAATCGGATTTTAAGAACTTGAGGATTGCGTGAGTTGCTTTCCTGCTGTTCAGTTCTAATTAGCCGGCGAATGTAATTTTAATGCGGGAAATGTGACCCCTACCCAGGATTGCAATAGAATGTCAGTCACGCATTATGAAAAAAAGCGTGTCATCAAACTTCTGAAGTTCGAAATTCGCAAGAAACACGTTAGTTTTTGAGAGAAATTGTATTAACCATATAGGTTGAGACCTTCTTGATGTATATTAGAAAGATATGAATTCGGGTGGTCGAATTAGCTTAACATTCGAACAGTTTGAAACAAGAAAACAAGTATTACAAGTACGATGCCGATGTAGAAATCGAGCCAGTCATTTTAGCCACGTATTGTACAACAAATCTTGGGTGGTTCTTCGCAATAATTCTATCAGTTTACATATAAAAAAAATGCGTATCTGTCATAGCATTTTAATTCCAGTCGTAAGGTAAAACAAATGTGAGTTTGAGTTAAGAGCATGAAACTTTGAACAATGACAAATAT
This sequence comes from Cyrtodaria siliqua, assembly GCA_037043455.1. NCBI lineage: Eukaryota > Metazoa > Mollusca > Bivalvia > Adapedonta > Hiatellidae > Cyrtodaria > Cyrtodaria siliqua. The sequence continues at coordinate 54,114 of JAWPHD010004200.1, forward strand.
TCATTCAATATTTTTTATATCAGACTAATTCATGTTTTTCCAATATGGCCGCCAAATCCAAGATGGGCACCAAATATAGATGAAATTAAAATATAAAACCAAACTTTTAAAATATTCAGGGCCACAACTTGACACAATCATAGCAATATAGCACTGTTTGGATATAGGCACACTCATTTGTTCCAACTGTAGTAGCAACATCTCCAAGGAAAGGAAATTTTTAAGATTTTTTTTCGGCATCAATCATATTAAAAATATATTGTAATATATATGCTGTAAAAATGCTGAAATAAAATATGTTTAAACCAGCATTAAACATAGCTGCCAAAATAAATAAAATAATTAAACGTTTTCACAATAATGGCCACAAATTGATGCATGACATTTTTGCATATGATGCCACTTATTTGTCCGCCCAAAAAAGTTATGTAAACTGGTCGATTCAATCCAACAACTTAAAATAAATGAAATGTTGACTTGTTCCGCAATGTCGAATGAATTTGTCTTGAACATTTGTGATTTACCTCCACTTATGGAGTCCATTTTGTCTTGAACATATTGTGATTTACCTCCACTTATGGAGTCCATTTTGTCTTGAACATATTGTGATTTACCTCCACTTATGGAGTCCATTTTGTCTTGAACATATTGTGATTTACCTCTAATTATGGAGTCCATTTTTTCGCGAATTAAAGAAATATTAGAACAAGAAGCAATATCTTGGCAAGCATTCAACATGTCTCCATCTAGTAAACTCGTGTCTTCTTCAAATAAACTCGTGTCTTCATCAAATAAACTCGTGTCTTCATCAAATAAACTCGTGTCTTCATCTAATAAACTTGTATGCCCTATGGCTATAGTTTGATTGATTTATTTAAATTGGAACTTTTAAATAGGAACAACAACTTGGTCTTCTATATATTGATTTATTGGCTCAGTGTCGATTTATTCAACTACTAAGCGTTTCCTATTCAATTTAAACAACCATGTTTAATTCTTTAAATTATATCTGTCAGGATGACATTGGCAGGCAATGAGACAGTTGCACTTTTATTGTAATTAAGTATATAATAAGCTTCTTAATCTGTTTATTACTTATACTTTAAAAAGCTAATAAGCTGTCTGTTTAATAAAGTTCTAAAAATATAAATATGTAATACCTTTAAGGCTTTTTGACAGTTTTGGTCAATTTGACAGAAGTTTGTTTTGAATTTTGCCGCAAGTGCAACTGCTGACATTCAGTGTGTGTGTGTGTATTTCTAAGGATTATAGTCCCTCCACATACGACAGGCGTCCTACCCGTCGATTATAGGCACAATGTCTAGACTTTTATCTGTGTGTTTTTGTGTGATGTGATGATATGTCTACTTGAAGCAGCGAACTCAATGGTTTCTTTATAGTGCTGCCACACTGGAATACCACGCCGTAGTAGACATGATACCCCCACCCGCCAGTCACTTTATTCTGACACTGGTCAATCAGTCGCTGCACTACCCATTATCTGCTCGTCAGGCAAGGGTTACAAGTGACTACTCCATTTTTAAAGTCTTTGGTATGACGCGGTCAGGGGACTCGAACCCACGACCTCCCGAATGCACTTGCAGACGCTATAACCACTACACCACAATGCTTCGGTTCTGCTGACATTCAGTGTGTGTGTGTGTAATTCTAAGGTTTATAGTCCGTCCGCCAACGAACACGTCAAGGTATACCTGACGCGATGGGCACAATAGAGTCTGGACTTTTAAAGGTGTAATTTTGAATTTTGAAGCTGATATAGACCTTGCCAACAGGTCTGTTTAATGCCTAAATATGTGCTAAAAGCGGTGTCAACAACAGCGGTTAATTCAACCTAATTTCGTGTATTGACACCTTCCGGTCCTAGCTTTGTTTGGCGTTGTGTTATATGTGGTGCGTGCTTGTTTTGTAGTGTTATGATTATGTTTTTAACATATCATATTTGCTGGGGTTTGATGAGAGGTATGCCTGTACCACGCCATCTTGGGGATGATTGGCGTGTCCATTTGCAGCATACTAATACTAGTGGGCATCGAACTGGGGCCTGTTCGGTTATTACTGTGTTGTATGTTTGTACATGTTGGGGCATTTGTTGGTGTTTAGTTTGTTGGTTGCTATGCCTGGGGCATAGCGTGTGCGTCTGGTCTGAGGTACTGTGGCAGCAATTCCACATCTTGTTCGCGCAAGGGGTTTGCTACCACTGGGAGGGAAAGGCCAATTATGGTCGATAACGGTTTCCAGTCAAGACTGCCCCTGTGGGATGTGTCCCACAGGTTGGTGATGAAAGGGACCGTAGGCAGGCGCTCCTTAGTCCTAAATGGGTATATGCCGTGTTTACTGGTTTTAGAGTTAACATTACTTTTGTACTTAGTTAAGAACTATTACACTATTATTACTGTAGTTGTTGGATTTTAAGACGGTCACATCCCTTGTGGTATAATACACAATAAAAATTTAATGTTTTTGTATGGCTTCTACTGGTATACTTATTTGCTTACTTATTTGTTGTTGTTTTTTCCCATAATTGTTATAATACCAAAAATCGAATGCCTAAAAAGTGGCCTAATATGTGCTATTCCGACTATAACACCGCTCGATATTTCCGTGGGACGTGTTTTATTGTAATTTCTTATTCGACCGACGCGAGTGTCAAAGGTAGTTACTTATATAGACAAATTTAAGATCTCGTCCATACACATAGCGTACATTAATGCTCGGAGTATATATATATATATATAAATAAATAAAATCCACTCGCTGTATTTGTGTCAGTGGAGAGACTCGCCTACTATGTAGGTGTAGTTCCTTCATAGTTTAGGCATTGGTTTGGTAGCGCGGCCCCACCGTGCGATGTTGTCACCATTTTGATATGGGGTCCGGTGCCGCTTCCTCATCGTTAACCTTACTCAGCGCTCACAAGAGCCAGTTCCAGGGTGAGTTACAACCCCAGTCACTACCGAGTGTCAGGAAGGATGGCGGATTTGGCCATGGGCCCATATTACAATGTCCGTGTGCACCATACTTACAGTTTATACTGTTCATCTTCTCTATTTACCTAACCTTGTGTATCTGTTATATTGTATTCTGCCAGTCATGATATGGTTTGTCCTATTCTAAGTTTTAAGCTAGTGTACGGGCCCAGACTCAAGCTTACTGACACGGACCCCCCAGTTCGCACCCTAGCTGCAGGACTGCATGTTTGCGGCGCCGCCCGGGATTGAACCAAGATGATCACTTGTGCCCATCGGCTATCATTGTATCACAGAAATTATTCCACGTGCAGATGAAGCCCCACATTAGACTCAACTAATCGTTTTTAACTTTCGCTAGGTTTTATAGTAATAGGGCGTTTTGACTTGTCCATATCTTGGTATGTTTACATTAGCTATATAATCATACATTTATATTTACATGTTACATGTTCGATCCCCATTTAGTTGAAATTATGGTTTATTTTCGTTTTACAAAACGGATTGAAAATGGACCAATCAGGGATTTGTTGGTTTTTTGTTTCGCGAAACGGATTGAAAATGAACCAGTCAGGTGTAAGCTGCATTTTTGTTTTGCAAAACGGATTGAAATTATCCGCGCGGTCCAAAGTGGGAGCACCGTTAATGAAATGTTGGTTATTTAATGGTTTTTAAATTATGGGTTCCACCCCTAGTTGCTTTCCCATCCCTCTTTCGGCGCCCATGGGAGCAAAGCATGTATTGACCACCTTATACCGAGGGGCAGTGGTGCTGCAAGTAGTGTGTGGGTCCATTTACTTGGTGTTTTATCGTTAATAGGTCGTATTGATATATGTTGGTAGAATATCAAATGTGTGCAATTCCGTTTATGCATTTATATTAGTGATGGCAGAAGTCAAGATCAGATGAACAGTAAACCCCCATATGGCTAAATATACACATGGACCCATACATTTCATGCTACATACGACATATACCGACATACATATTCCTTTACTGGCTATTTGCTACGTAAATATGACCACACACATGTACACCATATGAGTTTAATATATATGAGGATCATCCGGCACACATATAACGCATGAAAATGACTGTTACATGCATGTCAGCGATCCCAATATACATAAATATCACCACTTTTGACTTTTTACTGAATACTTAGCGGCAACAGAGCATGTTTGATTCTATATTCTGTATAATACTCCTGTCGATCGGAGGAACTTAAAAACCGCGTTCCGCGTTTCTACTGCGTATTGTGTTTCCGGAAATAATAGCGCTTTTTGGTCTATTATCTTTAATCCTAACTTGAGAAGGTCGGTTTTTAGTGTTTCGCGTTGGCTTAAGTATAAGGGGCATAGACCCGAGGGATCAAAGAAAGTGTGGTCAAATGATCCGTTTTGACCGCATGTTTCGCAATCTGTGCTTACCCCGTTGCTAGTTTTTATTTTATCATTGTTTCCTAATCTGCTATGTCCTAATCTTAATCTGGTATATGCAATATCCATGCGCCTATCTTCGCTATATTGGATTACTTTAGTTGGTACATGGGGGTGCATTGAAATACGTTGTGTGGTAGCTTGTGACCAATATTGCTTCCACTCGCTTGTCATTTTAGCTTTAATTATCGAATATACTTCTTTAATGCCTAATGTTACGGGTAAGGGGGTGCCTTTGCTTGCCCCTCTGTTAGCCCAGTAGTCCGCCCTTTCATTCCCTTCTATATCTACGTGGCTGGGAATCCAATTCATTTCTAAAAGTATGTTTAAATCTGAGATGGTGTTTATCTGTTTTAAGATCGTATAAGTTAGGTCGGGTCTACTATTGTTAGTACCATTAGCTATTGATTGTAGTGAACTCAGACTGTCGCTGAATATAACCACTTTTTCGGGTTTGAGTCTTATTATCCATGAGAGCGCTATTCGAATCGCAATTAGTTCGGTTGTGTATACTGATAACCTGTGGTCTACTTTATAACCTTGTTCTAAAATCAAAGTATTGTTGGTACTGTATATGCAAATTCCCGATCCGGCTATTTTTTTCTCGGAGTTTTTACTTCCATCTGTGTATATTTGGACATAATCCTTATAGTTGCTGTCTATATGGTCTATACTTATATTGCGTGCTATCACGGGTTCTGTTTGTTTTTTATTAATTGAATGGGTGAGATCTAGGCACGGCTTTAAGATTCGTATTAGCGTATTATCGGGGTAGACGGGTTTTGCTATTGTTAGATTGGTCATGTTATGTTTACTTAACAGTGTTTGTATTTGCTGAGTATACGGAAGTTTTAGGCGAGTTTTATCTTTTTTATGTTCGAATATGCCTATCTTTGTTATTTTCGCGTTAATTAGGAGGTTTTGTTTTAACAGGGTTGATCTTGCCCAGTATTTAAGCATATTCTTTTCGCGGTGTATAAAGAGTGGCGTTTCTGCACATTCCGCCATGAGTCCAATTATGTTGGTTGACCTATGTGCCCCTGTGGCTATGCGCAGGGCTTTATTTTGTATTACCTGTAATTTATCTAGTAACCTGTCGGACGCGGAGGCATATGCTATGTCTCCATAACTGATTTTACTTAAAATTAGCGCTTTGTATAGGTTGATTAGGGATGTTTTATCTGCACCGTACGTGCTGTTAGTTAACATTCTAAGCAGGCGCATATCCTTATTACATCTTTCTATGACATGAGTGATGTGTTTCTTCCATGTCAAATGCCTGTCGAAGTACATTCCCAGGAGTTTTGCATGTGGCGCGTATTCTACTGTTTTGTTACATAGTTTCATTTTTTTTAGTTTAAATTCTTTTTCGGGATACTTTCTTGGTTTTGATATTATCATGACCTGGGTTTTTTCGGGGTTTATTTTCATACCCCACGTTATTGACCATTTTTCGATTTTGGACATCAGTTGTTGCCCTAGTTGTGTTAATTTAACCGGACTTCGAGATTTTATCCACATGGCCCCGTCATCGACGTATTGGGCTAGTTGAGTGCGATTTAACCGTGTTGTAATAGTTTCGTTGTGCTCCGTCACCGCTATTTTTAGAGTATTCATGTATATACAGAAAATGATTGGGGATAAAACGCTACCCTGGGGACAGCCATTTTCTGCTATTTTGGTGTCTGATACATGACCATTTACTTTAACTTTAATTTTTCTTTCCATTAAAAATACATTGAGCCATTTGAGTAGTCTCCCCCTGATTCCCAGCTGATACATTAACATGAGGGCTCCCTTGTTCCAGTGTATATCAAAAGCATTACTAAGGTCCATGAACACCGTTAGTAAGTAGTTATTTTCAAGTTGGGCTTGTCTACCATCATTTTCTAGTCGTGCGAGGTGATCGATGCAGGAGTGGTATGGCCTGCATCCTGATTGATCTATTGACATTAGGCCCTGTGGTTCTACATAGGCTATAATTCTGGGTTTTATCATTTTTTGCATGATTTTAGAGAGTACTGGGGTCAGGGATATAGGCCTGTACGACGATGGGAGGGTTTTATCTTTTCCCATTTTTAGGATGGGTATTATGAGGGATTCACTCCATTCTTCGGGGTGTGTTCCAGTTGACCAGGAATAGTTATATAGTTCGACCAGTTTGATTTTGCCATTTGTTGTGAGGTTAATTATCATGTCGTAATGAATGCTATCTTCCCCCGGGGCTGTGCTGTTACATGTTAGGAGGGCTAAATTGAGCTCAGAGAGTGTAAATGGCTTATTAAATTCGCAGTCAGAGTGGTCTCCCTCTGTTTCCATTATATTATCATACATGGTTTCATTTGCTTTCTTTACTTTTAGAAATTGTTCGTCATAATTCATATTACTGCTTACTTTCTGATATTGGGATGCCAGTGTGTTTGCTTTAGTTTTGTCATCACATATTTCTTTTTGATCCTGTACTAAAGTGGGTATAGGTTCCATTGGTTGACCTTTGAACCTTTTTACTATATTCCAGACTTGTTTAGATGTTGTTTTGTAGTTAATTTGGGATATGAATTGTTTCCAGCATTCATATTTTGCTTTTTTGATAGTGTTTTTTGCTATTGATCTCTGGGTTTTGAATTTTTTCCAGGTTTCATCGTTTTTATTGCTCTTATATGTTTTTCTGAGGTTTTCCCTTTTTTTAATATCTATTTTGCATTGGTCTGTCCACCAGGGAAAAACGTTCTTTCTTTTCTTTATACCGGCTTTAGTTTTTGGGATTGCCGTTTTGCACACATTTTGTAATTCTGTTGTAAAATCATTGTATTTACCTTGGATATTGGTCTCAGAGGTGCTGTAGTCGAAGTGTTGGTCACATGTGTGTTTAAACTTAATCCTATCTGCCTTATCTACCTTCCATTTAGCTGGAATGACTATGGGTTGGTATTGGGTTTTGAAACTAATGCTAGTGATTGTAGGGTAATGGTCGCTTCCTATAGTGTTATCTAATACACTACAGGTTGCTTTATGGGCTATACTATTTGATACTATACTAAGGTCTAGGGTAGAGTCCCGTTGACCGTCTTCACCTAATCTAGTGGCCTGATTATTATTGATTATTTGCATATTTCTGTCATTAACGGCTTCTATAAGATACGTAGCCTGATTGTCATGCCTTGGATCGCCCGGGGGGTTCCACATTGGGTTTTTTAAATTGAAGTCCCCGGTCATGATTGTACAATGTTTTGTATTGTTACATAACGCTCTTATATTAGTTTCAGTGGCATAGTCGGTGTGGGCGATATAGACATTAATTATAATCACATTTAGTGTGGTTCCCTGTATTTTTACCGAGTTGTATTCTATGTTTTCTATTGTTTTGACTTTGTTTTCTATAAATTGGATCCCTACTCTAACATAAATCGCTACCCCCCCCCCCCCCACCCACCCCCCCCCTTTTTGAAGGCCTGGCCTCAGGGTATTAATTGGTGTTTGATATCCAATTAGTTTAACCACCTTTTCTTTTGAAAATGTTTCTTGAATGCAAATTACATCTGGTTTAGGGTTCATATCTTCTAATACCTGCTGGAGTTCTGTTGCTTTATGCGCTTTTTTCCCCGTAAGGCCCCTCGCGTTCCAGGACATGACTACTAGGTTTTGTTTCTTGAAGTTAAACTTATTATTTTTTGGGGTGTAATAAGTACCGATCCTAGTAGTAGTGGTTGGGGCTACATTTGGGGAGTTTTACCCTATTTATTTAGTATGGGTAGTATGGGGGTTGGGGTAAGTAACCCATATGTTTAGGGGGCCTCCTGTCTAATGGGTGCACTCTATATTGCGGGCTATATGCATTGTAAGGGAGATTGCCCCATCGGGGTGGGGGTGGGGGTGGTCCTCTATTCAATCTGAATGATCTGTGCTGATCATATATCGGTCCGTGCTGCTGACATTCACCTTGTCAGCTCATTATTTATAGCGGTTGATCCTGACGACAGGATATTCAACCAATCACTGCTCGTCAGGATTACCATCAACCAATGAAAAGACATTTATCTGAAATATGTTGTAAGGATGCAATGCGGTCCTGACACATAAAAATCACATTTATAATACATATGAGCAAAATAACTTTAACAAAGACACAATAATTCAGTTCTACAACTATGTCTAAATGTGTCCATAACATGGAATATTTGCATGGGTCAGCAATAATGCAGCATTCAACATTATACAGGATGTCGGGATAGTGATTTAACTACGCCATTTTATTACAAGAAATAGTCCCTGAACGCTATCTCATTTAACAAATATAAAATGAACAAGAACAATTAATTTACACTGAAATACTAATGATGAAATACTATTCCTTTATTTGGAGAAGTTTAAGTAGCATTAAATTAGCGTATCCTTCTACAGGCAGAAGTTTTAATGAATTGAATTGAACTGACCGGACAAGTACAAAATGGCGGCCTAAATGAAGCTTTTGTCAGGAATGTCCAGTGCAAATAATTAACAATTGATTATGGATATTACCTGATGATAAATGAATGATGGGAGAATTGATTTGAACTGATGAAAACAATAAATAACATACATTTACTGTGATAATTACCTTCAAATATGGATAAACATTGTGTGCTAAACAACATGAACGAACAACTAAACACAAGGTAATATTTGGTTACTTCATACCCATTAGCATTCATCTAATAGTCAGTCCATTTGATACATATCTGATTCAGACAAATATATCTGGGGCGAGGCCAGGGCCCTTACAAACTCGTGTCTTCATCTAATAAACTCGTGTCTTCATCAAATAAACTCGTGTCTTCATCAAATTGACTCGTGTCTTCATCAACTAAACTCGTGTCTTCATGTAAAAAAACTCATGTCTACATCAAATAAACTCGTGTCTTCATCAAATAAACTCGTGTCTTCATCTAATAAACTCGTGTCTTCATTTAATAAACTCATGTCTTCATCAAATAAACTCGTGTCTTCATCAAATAAACTCGTGTCTTCATTTAATAAACTCATGTCTTCATCAAATACACTCGTGCCTTCATCAAATAAACTCGTGTCTTCATCAAATAAACTCGTGCGCTCATCAAATAAACTCGTGTCTTCATCTAATAAACTCATGTCTTAATCAAATAAACTCGTGTCTTCATTTAATAAACTCGTGTCTTCATCTAAAAAAACTCGTGTCTTCATCTAATAAACTCGTGTCTTCATCTAATAAACTCGTGCCTTCATCAAATAAACTCGTGTCTTCATCTAATAAACTAATGTTTTCGTCAAATGAACTCGTGTCTTCATACAATAGACTTGTGTCTTCATCTAATAAACTCGTATGACTTTGTTTTGCATCATTGAGTGATGATAGCATACATATTGCCATCTGTCTTTCATAAAAAAAACACAAAAAACAACAACAATAAAACTGAAAAATATCTTCTTTTTCTTTCAAAAGAAAATCTGAAATTCAGCGTAAAAGTTGTTTAAACCACAATACAGTAGCTTAAAATTCAGGGAAAAGAATGAAACAATTTCTCTGTTTCTAGGTTCGATTAACTTATTCAAAGACAAAAATGCTAAATAAACCATGTATGCAGTTCTGGAAAATGCAGTTTTTTTTCTTAAAATGCATATTGCTAACATGAATCCGTCTATTAGTATGTAACACAGTGTTCATCTTTAGAATTATGTTAGGATGAGTGTAAAAACTATTCATTTGAAATGTATACCATATTATGTTGTTTTGTGTTTTTAATATTCAGGTCTCCTCCAAGAAGTGACTCAATACAGGCAGCATATAAATGAGCTCAGAATGGTTCGAATGAAGACGGTCGTTTTGTTAATGTTTCAGACTTCCGTAATTTATTTACTTTCCACTTAACCGACTACAAATCAGTTCTGTAGTGTTATTACTTACTGTGCCCAATATGTGTTGCTTTAAAGTAGAATATCGCTTAAGCCCGTGCTAGGAGGAGTAAGAGGTGTTGCACCATACATTTATCCTCATGAACAGACTCGATACAACCGAATCTGCTACTTTTATCTCTTGTTTGTGTTTGTTACTTCCGAGGGATCCACTTGTCAGTATTTATTTTATTTCACGTGTATAATCAGGCCTTGAATTCACCAATGATTCTTGAAAATATATTCTTAGACTTAATCCCAAGTATGAAAATCTCAATCACAAATGTGTCTATCTATTTAAAGTGCAAACGTTTATAACAAGCTATTATGTATAGATATGATAACTATTATTAAATAAATAGCAATTTCATGATGGTCAAGCCCAAGTATAGGCGTTTATTTAACAACTAGTTATTGAAGTATAGGCACACACATAAAAAAAGACGTCTTTGTAAAACAGGTCAATATTTTGACTGCTTTCTGCAAAAAAAATCTTCTTTTCTTTTTTTACTATTTTCAATTTTATTTGACGGTCATTTTGAAAATGGCGACCATTTTTAAAATCAAATTACCCAGGTTACATTTCCATTTTTAATGTTTATCAATGTCCTGAATGTGGTGTGTTTACAATATTAACTTTTGAAGAAACCAATTAATTATGGGCTTCATTAATTATTGATGAAATATTTGTCGGCCATTTTTTTAAAATCTGACCTGGGTCCATAACCAAAAATGTTTAGTAGAATATTGTCGAGCATTGTGTCAAGTTTGGCGCTTTTGTCATAAAATGATAAGTTTTATCAATATAGGTCAACAATCTGCACCAATATAAGACTAGTTTGAGAAATGGTTGGTGAATTTCACGTGTGTAGATGCCGGTGTCATACTTTTTGGCCGTCAAATGAATTCGACGTTCTGTATTATTTGCTTCAGATGCTACCACATTACGATTTGTTTGTAAACATGAAGATATGTCATCGCCAGTTTGAAAACTTGGACTATCGATTATTATTTATAAGAAAAAAAAGACATCCACTACCTGTTTTTGCCATGTTGACACTTATCCCAAAATATCCCTTCAAAAAAAAACGTTTTATTATAAGTAATGCACTGGTCCACTGAGCTGAAAAGCTGCTCTTTGGTCGACTCGCAATACAAGTCACGTGATCAAACATTGTTTAACTATTCTGTTCAACAAAACTTGCCACATACAACACTACAAATTATACTTATGCGCGCTTCGTAATAAAATGCCGTGTTTACAATTCCGGAAAGAATCAGAACGTGTATGAAGCTTTTAATCATTTTCATCCATATTTGGCAATCTGTAACACTGGTCTTTGCAAACTATTTATTGCGATGTGTGCATTATGGATTCTTCATCGACATAAATACTCTCCTAGCTTTACTCCTTTACATAAAGCAAAACGTCCCTGTACATCCCGTTTAATGGGTCAAAACTGCTGTGTTGAAGTCGAAGAATATACTTCTGTGTTGCTAATATTTTGGTCAAAGCTATCCTCATATGTCGTCGAATATTTATGACGTAGTTCACCGGACAAACATTTTGGGTACCTTCCAGTTAAAAAACCAAGATCGATTAGTTGTGTTTGTATTTTAGTTCTAAAGTATATTGTTTTCTGTCGAAAACGTATAATGCCGAACAAAAAGGTGTATTCCCACGAACCCGCCTGCCCTAATTTGAAACCGCCGACACCACATCATATAATTGTTTTTTTCTTTTTTATTTAAAAAACTTACTTAAAGTTTCGGATGGAACTATTACAAATATATCATAAGTTCGCCGAATTGTAATAAACTCCTATGAACTGTTTGTCTGGATTACAATTTTTTTTTTTAAAAACTGAAGATATATCAGTCTACCTACCGAATTTGTTTCTGGCCGTTAGTGGACATTGACTATATAATTTTTAACAAATTATCGTATGAATTGTTAATACACATTGTAGTGAAAGCCCAATGTTCGTACAAGCTCATTTAACAGTATAAAGAATTTAACATTCTGACGTGTCTAATATAAGTGCTACATTTGGTTTGTATAACGTCCTAAATCCTCCAGAACGTCCACGTGTGTTTAAACACGTATAGCATGGAGATACAGCTGTACAATATTCTACATTTTGACGGGAAAATTAGGTCTAAAAGTCAAACAGAAAATGAAGCATTTACAGAACTCTGTCATCCAAAAACACGCATTCAAAACGAACAATTAATACAATGATACACAGGGTATGGAACACCACAAACGAAAACGGGGTGACAACAGGGGTACCTCCTTGGGACGGTCAGTGGCTAAAATACCCTGTGGGGTCAAACCAGGTTGTAGCTTGCACCAAACCTCATTTTTATTTTATTGTTCAGGTCCAGTGGTCCATGTTATGCAATTTATACAAGGCGTTAATTGCATATACATACATACATATTTCAACAGCATGATTACATAAAACATTTCGTGGTATAACGTAAGCAAAGATTACGTATTTGAGAAAACCAATCTCATTAAAATCAGACTTTTTATCACGCTACGATACTCTACACTACACGGATCTGACTACACTTCATTGGAGGTCACGTCAGAGTGACTTTACAATTAGTCAGATTTCAGCCTACAGAATTGCTCGGTATAGAGTGCTTAACTGCGCGTGTTGAGTTTCAGTAAAACGCTCGGTAATTGAAAGAGACGATGTCCGTAACTTTTAGCTTATTAAACAAAAAATAATTGCGTTGACAAACATAACACACCACCCATTATTGAATATTTGTTGAAATAAAATAAAGAAAATATTGTTTGACGGAATTTAATAACGGTACAATTTTTTTACCGATTCGTGGGATTCAACCCACACCTCGCGGATCAACAGCTAAAATTCGTTATCAACTGAGCTAAGCGGACCAGATAAATTGTTGTTTACTATTTAGAGTACTAATCTCGTAATAATTTAGGTGGAATATATATTTTCAAAAAAGACATGGCAGCGACCATGATTTTCTTCGTATCTTGACATGCCATTTAGTGCATTTCTTTGAATTTATCCTGCAATCCACAGCAATAACACACGAACACTATCTTTATTCGGATATAGATGTATGACAGTGGATTTTCGTTTGTTCAGGTCACTCGAACGTATCTGAAGTGCATATGAAATGCGCGATTTCATTGGTTGAATATAGTTGATCTTCTCATGAATATTGATTAGATGAAAGGTCGATCTAACGTGACCTACAAGGGAGTGTGGTCAGATCCTATGGCGGAGAGTATCAAAGCGTAATTAGGATATGATTTTAATGAAATTGTGGTAAAACAAATATATTGTAAATGCTATAAATGATACATTATATAATATATGTCCATTTCAGATATGTATGCTGCTAGTCTACAACGTTAGTTTGACCCCACCATATCTGCTGAGTAGGGATCAGTGATTGGCGCCGCAACCATGTTCCCGCTAATTATTTGGCAGTTATGTCCAGTGCAAATGCATTATTTGGCAGTTATGTCCAGTGCAAATGCGACCGATATAAGGCTTCTACTTTTTTTCAAATAACATCAATTCCATTGAAATGAATGCCTTTACAGGCATAGAAAATGCTATACATTACATTGAGTTAGGTAACAACAACCTGACGACTATCCCAGCAGCTTTGGGAAAACTCCCTGGTCTATAAACGCTGTACGTGAACAACAATCCTATCCAATCACTAGACTCGTCCACCATGTCCAGCATCTTAGTAAGAGCGTCTAACTTTTGTAAGAGACCCAGTTCCGTTGGCCAAGCGGTAATGTGGTCTAGACTTAATCCGAATTATCACGTCTGTATTCACCACATGCCTTTAAGTACAACACAAATCTGACTGAGCTCAAACTTGATGTAACACAGCTCGGAAAGATACCACTTGCAGTGATGTCGATTCCGAACTTGACAAGTCTGTATTTGAGGTCCCCCGGCAAACCCATTGAGCGCACGTGCAGCAGCATGTCGTATCTAAAACCAAGGAATGTCACACCAGTTACTAAATATGGAAGATGTGAGTCAAGCAATGACAGATTAAACATATTAAAGATTACATATTAATGTCAGACTAAACAAAAACAACTTGTATGTCATCAAATGTCGATGTCCATGATGTCGGCGGAATAGTAAATGCATATGGTTTATTCTATGTCTGATAGCAACTTTATTTGATATGTGACACTTTAAGGCAAAGTATTATAATTTATTGATTGTGAGAACTTTTAATTGATGATATTGTTATTCAGTGATTAAGAACTATGTATATATAATAATGACAAACGTGAAATAAAAGCTTTTGAGTGTGTCAGTTGGAGTTAATTTTCATTAAATGACATGCGATCACGTTCAGAGGAATTTAACAGAACCCAAGTATAGCGAACGGATGAGTAGGTTAACAGCGTTGTGTAACACCATTAATAGATGAGTAGGTTAACATCGTTGTATAAGAACATTAATAGATGAGTAGGTTAACAACGTTGTGTAACACCATTAACAGATGAGTAGGTTAACATCATTGTGTAACGCCATTAACAGATGAGTAGCATTAATAAATCAGTAGGATAACATCGTTGTTTAACACCATTAATATATTAATAGATGAGTAGGTTAACATAGTTGTGTAACACCATTAACAGATGAGTAGGTTAACATCGTTGTGTAACACTATTATTAGATGAGCAGGTTAACATCGTTGTGTAAAACCATTAATAGATGAGTAGGTTAACATCGTTGTGTAACACCATTAACAGATGAGTAGGTTAACATCGTTGTTTAATACCATTAACAGATGAGAAGGTCAACAGCGTTGTGTAACACCATTAACAGATGAGTGGGTTAACAGCGTTGTGTAAAACCACTAATACAAAAGTATCTTAACACCATTAATAGATGAGTAGGATAACATCGTTGTGCAACACCATTAATAGATGAGGTGTTGAATCGCGTTGTGTAACACCATTAACAGATGAGTAGGTTAACATCTTTGTGTAACACCATTAATAGATGAGTAGCCTAAAAGCGTTGTGTACCATCATTAACAGATGAGTAGGTTAACATCGTTGTGTAACACCATTAACAGATGAGTGGGTTTACAGCGTTGTGCAACACCACTAATAGAAAAGTATGTTAACATCTTTGTGTAACACCATTAATAGATGAGTAGGTTAACATCGTTGTGTAACATCATTAACATATGATTAGGTTAACAGTGTGGTGTAACACCATTAACAGATGAGTAGGTTAACATCGTGGTTTAACACCATTAATAGATGAGTATGTTAACATCGTTGTGTACCACCATTAACAGATGAGTAGGTTAATATCGTTGTGTAACACCATTAACAGATGAGTAGGTTAACATCGTTGTGTAACACCATTAACAGATGAGTAGATTAACAGCGTTGTGTACCACCGTTAACAAATGAGTAGGTTAACATCGTTGTGTAACACCATTAACAGATGATTAGGTTAACAAAGTAGTTGTGTAAAGCCATTAATAGAAGAGTATGTTAACAAA
The DNA here is from genome assembly GCA_037043455.1 of Cyrtodaria siliqua. Taxonomy (NCBI): domain Eukaryota; kingdom Metazoa; phylum Mollusca; class Bivalvia; order Adapedonta; family Hiatellidae; genus Cyrtodaria; species Cyrtodaria siliqua. The sequence goes on from JAWPHD010004200.1 coordinate 69,997, forward strand.
GTTGTGTAACACCATTTATAAATGAGTAGGTTAACATCGTTGTGTAACACCATTAACAGATGTGTAGGTTAACATTGTTGTTTAACACCATTAAAAGATAAGTAGGTTACCAGTCTTGTGTAACACCATCAATAAATTAATAGATTAACATCGTTGTGTAACACCATTAATAGATGAGTAGGTTAACAGCGTTGTGTAACACCATAATAGATGAGTAGATTAACATCGTTGTGTAACACCATTAACAGATGAGTAGGTTAACAGTGTTGTGTAACACCATTAATAGATGAGTAGGTTAACATCGATGTGTAACAGATGAGTAGGCTAACAGCGTTGTGTAACACCATTAATAGATGAGTAGGTTAACATCGTTGTGTAACACCATTAATAGAAGAGTAGGTTAACAGCGTTGTGTAACACCATTAATAGATGAGTAGGTTAACATCGTTGTGTAACACTATTAACAGATGAGTAGGTTAACATCGTTGTGTGACACCATTAAGAGATGAGTATGTTAACATCGTTGTGTAACACTATTAACAGATGAGTAGGTTAACAGCGTTGTGTAACACCATTAATAGATGAGTAGGTTGACATCGTTGTGTAACACCATTAATAGAAGAGTATGTTAACATCGTTGTGTAACACCATTAATAGATGAGAAGGTTAACATCGTTGTGTGACACCATTAACAGATGAGAAGGTTAAACTTCGTTGTGTAACACCATTACTAGATGAGTAGATTAACAGCGTTGTGTAACACTATTAACAGATGAGTAGGTTAACAACGTTGTGTAACACCATTAATAGATGAGGCGCTTAACTTCGTTGTGTAACACCATTATCAGATGAGTAGATTAAAAGCGTTGTGTAACACCATTAATAGATAGTAGGTTAACATCGTTGTGTAACACCATTAACAGATGAGTAGGTTAACATCGTTGTGAACCACCATTAACTGATGAGTAAGTTAACAGTGTTGTGTAACACCATAAACAGATAAGTAGTTTAACATCGTTGTGTAACATCATTAATAGATGATTAGGTTAACAGCGTTGTGTAACACCATTAACAGATGAGTAGGTTACCAGTGTTGTGTAACAACATCAATAAATTAATAGATTAACATCGTTGTGTCACACCATTAATAGATGAGTAGGTTAACAGCGTTGTGTAACACCATTATAGATGAGTAGATTAACATCGTTGTGTAACACCATTAACAGATGAGTAGGTTAACAGTGTTGTGTAACACCATTAATAGATGAGTAGGTTAACATCGATGTGTAACAGATGAGTAGGTTAACAGCGTTGTGTAACATCATTAATAGATGAGTAGGTTAACATCGTTGTGTAACACCATTAATAGAAGAGTAGGTTAACAGCGTTGTGTAACACCATTAATAGATGAGTAGGTTAACATCGTTGTGTAACACTATTAACAGATGAGTAGGTTAACATCGTTGTGTAACACTATTAACACATGAGTTGGTTAACAGCGTTGTGTAACACCATTAATAGATGAGTAGGTTAACATCGTTGTGTAACACCATTAATAGAAGAGTATGTTAACATCGTTGTGTAACACCATTAATAGATGACTAGGTTAACATCGTTGTGTGACACCATTAACAGATGAGTAGGTTAACATCGTTGTGTAACACCATTAATAGAAGAGTATGTTAACATCGTTGTGTAACATCACTAATAGATGAGTAGGTTAACATCGTTGTGTAACACCATTAATAGAAGAGTATGTTAACATCGCTGTGTAACACCATTAATAGAAGAGTATGCTAACATCGTTGTGTAACACCATTTATAGAAGAGTATGTTAACATCGTTGTGTAACACCATTAATAGATAAGTAGGTTAACATCGTTGTGTAACACCATTAATAGAAGAGTATTTTAACATCGTTGTGTAACACCATTAATAGATGAGTAGATTAACAGCGTTGTGTAACACTATTAACAGATGAGTAGGTTAACATCGTTGTGTAACACCATTAACAGATGTGTAGATTAACAGCGTTGTGTAACACCATTAACAGAAAAGTATGTTAACATCGTTGTGTAACACCATTAATAAATGAGTAGGTTAACAGTGTTGTGTAACACCATTAACATATGAGTAGGTTAACATTGTTGTATAACACCATTAACAGATGAGTAGGTTAACATCGTTGTGTAACACCATTAACAGATGAATAGGTTAACATCGTTGTGTAACACCATTAACATTTGAGTAGGTTAACAGCGTTGTGTAACAGATGAGTAGGTTAACAGCGTTGTGTAACATCATTAATAGATGAGTAGGTTAACATCGTTGTGTAACACCATTAATAGAAGAGTAGGTTAACAGCGTTGTGTAACACCATTAATAGATGAGTAGGTTAACATCGTTGTGTAACACTATTAACAGATGAGTAGGTTAACATCGTTGTGTAACACTATTAACACATGAGTAGGATAACAGCGTTGTGTAACACCATTAATAGATGAGTAGGTTAACATCGTTGTGTAACACCATTAATAGAAGAGTATGTTAACATCGTTGTGTAACACCATTAATAGATGACTAGGTTAACATCGTTGTGTGACACCATTAACAGATGAGTAGGTTAACATCGTTGTGTAACACCATTAACAGATGAGTAGGTTAACATCGTTGTGAACCACCATTAACTGATGAGTAAGTTAACAGTGTTGTGTAACACCATAAACAGATAAGTAGTTTAACATCGTTGTGTAACATCATTAATAGATGAGTAGGTTAACAGCGTTGTGTAACACCATTAACAGATGAGTAGGTTACCAGTGTTGTGTAACAACATCAATAAATTAATAGATTAACATCGTTGTGTCACACCATTAATAGATGAGTAGGTTAACAGCGTTGTGTAACACCATTATAGATGAGTAGATTAACATCGTTGTGTAACACCATTAACAGATGAGTAGGTTAACAGTGTTGTGTAACACCATTAATAGATGAGTAGGTTAACATCGATGTGTAACAGATGAGTAGGTTAACAGCGTTGTGTAACATCATTAATAGATGAGTAGGTTAACATCGTTGTGTAACACCATTAATAGAAGAGTAGGTTAACAGCGTTGTGTAACACCATTAATAGATGAGTAGGTTAACATCGTTGTGTAACACTATTAACAGATGAGTAGGTTAACATCGTTGTGTAACACTATTAACACATGAGTAGGTTAACAGCGTTGTGTAACACCATTAATAGATGAGTAGGTTAACATCGTTGTGTAACACCATTAATAGAAGAGTATGTTAACATCGTTGTGTAACACCATTAATAGATGACTAGGTTAACATCGTTGTGTGACACCATTAACAGATGAGTAGGTTAACATCGTTGTGTAACACCATTAATAGAAGAGTATGTTAACATCGTTGTGTAACATCACTAATAGATGAGTAGGTTAACATCGTTGTGTATCACCATTAATAGAAGAGTATGTTAACATCGCTGTGTAACACCATTAATAGAAGAGTATGCTAACATCGTTGTGTAACACCATTTATAGAAGAGTATGTTAACATCGTTGTGTAACACCATTAATAGATAAGTAGGTTAACATCGTTGTGTAACACCATTAATAGAAGAGTATTTTAACATCGTTGTGTAACACCATTAATAGATGAGTAGATTAACAGCGTTGTGTAACACTATTAACAGATGAGTAGGTTAACATCGTTGTGTAACACCATTAACAGATGTGTAGATTAACAGCGTTGTGTAACACCATTAACAGAAAAGTATGTTAACATCGTTGTGTAACACCATTAATAGATGAGTAGGTTAACAGTGTTGTGTAACACCATTAACATATGAGTAGGTTAACATTGTTGTATAACACCATTAACAGATGAGTAGGTTAACATCGTTGTGTAACACCATTAACAGATGAATAGGTTAACATCGTTGTGTAACACCATTAACATTTGAGTAGGTTAACAGCGTTGTGTAACACCATTAACAGATGAGTAGGTTAACATCGTTGTGTAACACCATCAATAAATTAATAGATTAACATCGTTGTGTAACACCATTAATAGATGAGTATTTTAACATCGTTGTGTAACACTAATAACAGATGAGTAGGTTGACAGTGTTGTGTAACACCATTATCAGAAGAGTATGTTAGCATCGTTGTGCAACACCATTAATAGATGAGTATGTTAACATCGTTGTGTAACACTATTAACAGATGAGTAGGTTAACATCGTTGTGTAACACCATTAACAGAGGAGTAGGTTAACATCGTTGTGTAACAATATTAACAGATGAGTAGGTTAACAGCGTTGTGTAACACCATTAACAGATGAGTAGGTTAACATCGTTGTGTAACACCATCAATAAATTAATAGATTAACATCGTTGTGTAACACCATTAATAGATGAGTATTTTAACATCGTTGTGTAACACTATTAACAGATGTGTGGGTTGACAGTGTTGTGTAACACCATTAACAGAAGAGTATGTTAGCATCGTTGTGCAACACCATTAATAGATGAGTATGTTAACATCGTTGTGTAACACTATTAACAGTTGAGTAGGTTAACATCGTTGTGTAACACCATTAACAGAAAAGTATGTTAACATCATTGTGTAACACTATTAACAGATGAGTAGGTTAACATCGGTGTGTAACACCATTAACAGATGAGTAGGTTAACATCGTTGTGTAACACCATTAACAGAAAACTATGTTAACATCGTTGTGTAACACCATTAACAGATGAGTAGTTTAACATCGTTTTGTAACACCATTAACAGAAAAGTATGTTAACATCGTTGTGTAACACTATTAATAGATGAGTAGGTTAACATCGTTGTGTAACACCATTAACAGATGTGTAGATTAACAGCGTTGTGTAACACCATTAACAGAAAAGTATGTTAACATCGTTGTGTAACACCATTAATAGATGAGTAGGTTAACAGTGTTGTGTAACACCATTAACATATGAGTAGGTTAACAATGTTGTATAACACCATTAACAGATGAGTAGGTTAACATCGTTGTGTAACACCATTAACAGATGAGTAGGTTAACATCGTTGTGTAACACCAGTAACATTTGAGTAGGTTAACAGCGTTGTGTAACACCATTAACAGATGAGTAGGTTAACATCGTTGTGTAACACCATCAATAAATTAATAGATTAACATCGTTGTGTAACACCATTAATAGATGAGTATTTTAACATCGTTGTGTAACACTATTAACAGATGAGTGGGTTGACAGTGTTGTGTAACACCATTATCAGAAGAGTATGTTAGCATCGTTGTGCAACACCATTAATAGATGAGTATGTTAACATCGTTGTGTAACACTATTAACAGATGAGTAGGTTAACATCGTTGTGTGACACCATTAACAGAGGAGTAGGTTAACATCGTTGTGTAACACTATTAACAGATGCATACGTTAACAGCGTTGTGTAACACCATTAACAGATGAGTAGGTTAACATCGTTGTGTAACACCATCAATAAATTAATAGATTAACATCGTTGTGTAACACCATTAATAGATGAGTATTTTAACATCGTTGTGTAACACTATTAACAGATGAGTGAGTTGACAGTGTTGTGTAACACCATTAACAGAAGAGTATGTTAGCATCGTTGTGCAACACCATTAATAGATGAGTATGTTAACATCGTTGTGTAACACTATTAACAGATGAGTAGGTTAACAGCGTTGTGTAACACCATTAACAGATGAGTAGGTTAACATCGTTGTGAAACACCATCAATAAATTAATAGATTAACATCGTTGTGTAACACCATTAATAGATGAGTAGGTTAACATCGTTGTGTCACACCATTAACAGATGTGTAGATTTACAGCGTTGTGTAACACCATTAACAGAAAAGTATGTTAACATCGTTTTGTATCACCATTAATAGATGAGTAGGTTAACAGTGTTGTGTAACACCATTAACATATGAGTAGGTTAACAATGTTGTATAACACCATTAACAGATGAGTAGGTTAACATCGTTGTGTAACACCATTAACAGATGAGTAGGTTAACATCGTTGTGTAACACCATTAACAGTTGAGTAGGTTAACAGCGTTGTGTTACACCATTAACAGATGAGTAGGTTAACATCGTTGTGTAACACCATCAATAAATTAATAGATTAACATCGTTGTGTAACACCATTAATAGATGAGTATTTTAACATCGTTGTGTAACACTATTAACAGATTAGTGGGTTGACAGTGTTTTGTAACACCATTAACAGAAGAGTATGTTAGCATCGTTGTGCAACACTATTAACAGATGAGTATGTTAGCATCGTTGTGCAACACCATTAATAGATGAGTATGTTAACATCGTTGTGTAACACTATTAACAGATGAGTAGGTTAACAGCGTTGTGTAACACCATTAGCAAATGAGTAGGTTAACATCGTTGTGTAACACCATCAATAAATTAATAGATTAACATCGTTGTGTAACACCATTAATAGATGAGTATTTTAACATCGCTGTGTAACACTATAAACAGATGAGTAGGTCGACAGTGTTGTGTAACACCATTAACAGATGAGTAGGTTAACATCGTTGTATAACACCATTAACATATGAGTAGGTTAACATCGTTGTGTAACACCATTAACAGATGAGTAAGCTAACATCGTTGTACAACACCATTAATAGATGAGTATGTTAACATCGTTGTGTAACACCATTAACAGATGAGTAGGTTAACATCGCTGTTTAAAACCATTAACAGATGAGTATGTTAGCATCGTTGTGCAACACCATTAATAGATGAGTATGTTAACATCGTTGTGTAACACCATTAACAGATGAGTAGGTTAACATCGTTGTTTAACACCATTAACAGATGAGTAGGTTAACATCGTTATTTAACACCATTAACAGATGAGTAGGTTAACATCGTTGTTTAACCCCATCAATAGATTAATAGATGAGTACGTTAACATCATGTGTAACACCATTAATAGATGAGTAGGTTAACGTCGTTGTGTAACACCATTAATAGATGAGTAGGTTAACATCGTTGTATAACACCATTAATTTAATATGGTAACAAAAAAGCAAAACGTTTAAAGGGAATGTAGACGATCTGTGAGAATTAAAGTGGAACATTCAAATACAAGAAAAACTATCATAATTTGTTTCAGTTCCATGTGGAGATTGTTTGTTTCATTTCATTTAAGCGGATATGCGGAAGAACATTTGATTTCTATAACTGTGAAGCACTTCCGTGGTTGAGGGAGTAAAAACGCTGCTTTTGAAATCTTCTCATCGCTCACCCCTGCGGGTTCGAATCCCACTATGATTTCGTCTTGTGAGAATGTGTCAATTCGTACGGATGGCGGAAGGTTTATAGTAGTGGTTCTACCCAGAAATACGTGGATGGCCCGCCTCCACCACAAATACATGCATAGCCTAAAATGTGCCTTAAAAGGCCGTTTACCACCAATCAATCAATCAGTCAATCAGTCAATCAATAATTGATCATAAAAGCCTAGTTTACATTGGATGTGGTGTAGGCGATATCATTTTTCATGTTATGTCAACATTTTTCATTTGCATATAAGATAACGAATCTCCATATTATATCTTGACTAATCCGCTTGTAATCTATAACGTTCAAATCACTTAATTTACATCCCGTGATAGTAAACTATTTCTCAGTGATTCCGATGCGCAAAACGCGTATGGACCAATACTGTAACGCGTGTAGTATTGCAGTTGTAAACACGTGAAGAAAATATTGATATTTAAGGGTGAATTACCTGGATATTATTCACATTTTAAACAATGAAGATAACCAAAAAATTAAAAAAATTAAAATTTACGGCTTTCCTTTTTCGTTTATTGTTTATGAAACATTTCGGTCTGGAAAAATTTCCGACTCGGTGTGTTTTTATTGATAAATCATAACTATCACTGCCTTTTAGGTTTAATATAAAATTGTGTTCTGTGATCAACAAAGAGTTTTATCAAATCATATGTAAATATATATTAACATATAAATTAATATTTATGATTTAACAAAATCGATATCGCTGAGTGGTCAAATTTCCCTGACCAAACGTTTTCATAAGCAATAATTTATAAAAGGGTATCATGTATCATGTATCGCCTCGTGGACATTTAAATAATGATAATCTTCATTATGATGACACGTGCAACTACTTATTCTGTAAATAAACAAGAGCACCGCTTAGCTTAGTTTCATTGGTGTAGACCTAATACTTTGAAAGGTATTAGCCACATCACTTGTATTTATCAAAGGGCACTAATTACAAAAATGAATCAAAGAGTTATAGGCCTTTATCAGATGTAGTCACTGGATCATGCTGAAGATGTTTACACGTTTTTTTTTGTTGTATACCTTATATGGCAAGGTTAAGTTTCGGGTTAAATATTTTTCAAAGATCAAAATTAAAAAAAATATGGATCTCAGAGTTATGGGACTTTATAGGATGTATTCATTTGATCATGCTGAAGATGTGTGCAGTTTCATTCTTGTACATGCGATACTTTGAAATATATTAGCCACAGTCACTTGTAAAAGGCAGGGTTAAGTTCCGGGTTTAAAAAATATATTTCAAGGGCGAATAATTAAAAAATAAATATGAGCCAGAGATTTATGGGCTCTTATCAGATGTATTTATTGGATCATGCTGAATACGTGTAAAAAGTGTCATTGTTTTAGAACTTATACTTTGAAAGTTATTACCCACAATCAGTTGTCAGGTAAAAATTAACGGACAGACGGACGGACGGACGGATGACATAATACGTTCATAGGGCGTATAAAACAGCAGTAAAAACTACGAGATCAGTTGCGCACAAACGGTATTTGGAGACAAAGGTGCGTGAGTGCCTGTGTGTTTGCCTGTGTGTTGCGTGCGTGCGTGCGTGCGTGTATGTGTGTAGGGGGCTATGCTGTATATGTGGAAGTAAAGCAAAACAAGTGGCAGTCCTATTTGCAAGATTCATCATGCTTAAACGTGTTAAAGCCACTGCTGGCAAATCAGTCAAAATTAATCCGACATACTGACACACATGATGTAGATAATTTGTCTGACCATAAATCGTCAAGAAAATAGTATAGCATAAGGAATGTCATGATGCGCGGTGAACAACTAGGTCAAATAAGGTAGTTAAACAGTTATTTAAAAAAATATATATCAAATTTAATGAGCTTTCGTTTTAGAATACAGGATAATTTCCACTGGGACGTGCAAATCTAATAAACGTTCTCCGCACTCGTTTATAAGTTCATACAACTCAATGTAAACATTAATGTGTATACTAGTGTATGCACATATGTATATATTAGAATGTTGCACCTTTGCATAATACTCGATTACACATGTGTACAATTCCTTTGATGCATCCCAGTAATAACTTGAGACACCCAGAAACATATGCACGTGTATTCGGAGAAATCATAAACTGTTGCATGTTTATGATTAAGATAATAAAACACAAACACGTTTATAAATGAAACACAACGCACTTATAAACTCTCTTCAATAGCGCTTTGTTTGATGATCATTTCATGTATTACAAATCCGATAAAACCGTAGGATTATTTTATTGACCACTATTTATTTGAGGACAACACTCGCAATTATACGTGTACAATTAAATAACTTGTTTTCACTCTATTATGTTTTGGTAACATAGTGTAGGATATGATAATTCCCTTAAAAAGCTAACAGTTTCAAGTTCCTGCCAGGGTATCTATGGGCGGCCAAACCCATCAAAACATATAACTTACTTATGATGATGTCTCTTGTCTCACGATTTAACAAAACAACAGTCCATTCAATCACTTTTGTCTTTTAATTTAACGTCTTATTAAATCATGTAATGTACTTTTTCAGACCGTTCAATAAAAGTGTAAACCGTTTGATGAAAACACGAATCGTTTAATAATAGATGAAACCGTTTAATGAATGCACCCTCTAATAAGTTATGAACTCATTTAACAAAAATCCAAACCACACAATAACATTTTTATAACGATGGAACATTTCAATGGGTATCACCTGGAACCATCTAATGACCATCGAAACCGTATAGTGTCTTTTGAAATAGTTTAGTAAAAACACAGATCATACGACATGTTTTTTAAATAGTAAAACTCCATTTCATTTTGTCAATATTTTCAAATAGTGTAACGTATTGAAACAGTATTAAATGAAACCATTTCATGACGTATTTACATATGTTTACTACTGATTATATTGCAACACTAATGAAATCTCAGTTTTTTATTTATTCATATGCAAGCAGTTTTAAAGTCAAAATAATAAAGGATTAATACATCGAGGTGTAAATTGTAAGGCTTGATGTAAAACTCAAGATTGCTGTATGCCCCTTTAAAAGCAGAATTAACACGCCTGTCGTTGGTCTATCCGAGGACTACCACAACACTTGCAGAGTTTGGTGGATTTTCAATATATTATCAATTGATCAGAAATTGTCTATTTACAAGAACATAACTGGAATATTCTTTAAAACAATTGAATTTTAACAGGGCTTTAAACTATAACTATTTTGCGTGCAAATCCCTCAATATTTCATTACGCAAACAATGCGATGATTTAGACATTGCTCGATTGTTATGTTATCAAGAAAGGTGTTTCAGAGAAGAATCATCTACATAGCTCTTTAGGTGTCAGACCAGTCAGGAAGTACTTCCGGGTCGTAAGGGTGCTGAAATAGTTCCTTGAAAGAATCAAAAGTGTCTAGTTTGCATGTGTTTTTCCCAAGATTAGTTTCTATTTCATTGTTAAATCTAACCTGAGGTTAAAGTAGTATGTCTGTTGTCATGAACTGTGTTGTCAGGATTATTTATTTGGAGAGTATGAGCACAGAGGTTAAGTAGAGATGTGGTTTTGACAGATGTTTATTTCAAAATATGCATAGTATGAATGAATGCTAGCCAAATGTGTTTAATACACAGAATAAAAGTGTATTTAAGCGAACGAATGTTGTGGAACTTGTGACTGATCTCCAAATATAGCCTATATTGCATTGTGTTCAATGTGCTGATTTTCACCGGTCTGACACCGTTAACAAGATTCTTCGTAGTAAAGGTATGAAACCACCAATTATTTTCCTCATGAACACCAATGTTAAAATGTCACATATTAATGAGTTGCTGCAACTTCAACTCAAGTATAGATAACTTAGCAGTGTTACTTTCTTATAGTAAACTCTAATTTTCCACTTGAATAAGTGTAAAAAGTGTCAAATTCACTAGAAAATGTGGGGTCACAAGACATGTAAGAAAGTTAGATTTTTTTTTACTAAATAGGTCAAGGGTACAGCTGTTTTCATTGATAGTGGTTCACAAAGTATATGCATAGATTCGAAATTTCGAAAATGTTTATCAGTGATTCTTTCAATACGCTTCTTAAATATACACCAACAAAATCGAATAGATATGGGCCGTTTTCCTTACTTATAATGCATATTTCCATCAAAAAAGAGGAGAAATTACTTTGTATTACAGGAACTACATTCGACGACACCTCGAAGGTTTATATTATATGCAACTGATGGTGGTAAACCTAAAGCGATAACTGCGGCAGCCATCTTGAACATGTAATGACACAAAACCCAGAACAGACACTTCGTTTGACATGATAAGCTAATGGTCATTGTCAGTATATGGCCATGACTGCTTCCGTCCACTCAACGAAGCTAGATATCCTAGTGAAGACGTTCGGGTAGTACGGCTGGCACGTGGAACTACCGACCCATGAGGCCACGCCAGCTAGAGCCCAGCCATAATTGACAGCACACACCAGTGGACCACCGCTGTCTCCCTGTTAAAGATAAAAATCGAAAACGAAATATGACGTGAAAGTGTACTATAAAAAACATTTAAACTGGCGTAATTTGAGCAGTCGTTGACGAGTCTCGTATTTGGTGTATTACGACATATACATGTGTATGGTAGTCGTTAAACATTTCGTTTTTCGAGTTGCTAATTAATTACATTAACCAAAGTCCTTAGCTGCTTGCCACAGTGGCGGCAACATGCAAAGAAAACTGTCTTCACAATGAGATGCATGTACAACCCTTTTCAATCCTTATGGTTTCGTTGTCTCACACCTTATTACATGTTAATTAAATGTACATGTATATGTATTATGTGAGTGTGGTGTTGTTTTATGTGAATATTAATTATTTCCTATGTGATTGCTGTTTTATGTGAGAATTATAATTCCTATGTAATTTCTGTTTTATGAGTATTATATTTCCTATGTTATTGATGTTTAATGTGAGTGTTATATTTCCTATGTGATTATTGTTTTATGTGAGTGTTATATTTCCTATGTGATTATTGTTTTATGTGAGTGTTATATTTCCTAAGTGATTGTTGTTTTATGTGAGTAATTAATTTTCTATGTTATTGATGTTTAATGTGAGTGTTATATTTCCTATGTGATTATTGCTTTATGTGAGTGTTATATTTCCTATGTGATTGTTGTTTTATGTGAGTGTTATATTTCCTATGTGATTGTTGTTTTATGTGAGTGTTATATTTCCTAAGTGATTGTTGTTTTATGTGAGTAATTAATTTCCTATGTTATTGATGTTTAATGTGAGTGTTATATTTCCTATGTGATTATTGCTTTATGTGAGTGTTATATTTCCTATGTGATTGTTGTTTTATGTGAGTGTTATATTTCCTATGTGATTGTTGTTTTATGTGAGTGTTATATTTCCTAAGTGATTGTTGTTTTATGTGAGTAATTAATTTCCTATGTTATTGATGTTTAATGTGAGTGTTATATTTCCTATGTGATTATTGCTTTATGTGAGTGTTATATTTCCTATGTGATTGTTGTTTTATGTGAGTGTTATATTTCCTATGTGATTGTTGTTTTATGTGAGTGTTATATTTCCTAAGTGATTGTTGTTTTATGTGAGTAATTAATTTCCTATGTTATTGATGTTTAATGTGAGTGTTATATTTCCTATGTGATTATTGCTTTATGTGAGTGTTATATTTCCTATGTGATTGTTGTTTTATGTAATTCTATTTCCTATTTGATTCTTGTTTTATGTGAGTAATTATATTTCCTATGTGATTTTTTGTTTCATGTGAGTATTTTATTTCCTATGTTATTTCTGTTTTATGTGAGCATGGTGAGTATTATATTTCCTATGTGATTATTGTTTTATGTGTTATACTTCCTATGTGATTGTTGTTTTATGTGAGTATTATATTATTTCCTACGTGATTATTGTTTATGTATTACATTATTTCCTATGTGATTGTTGTTTTATGTGAGCATTATATTATTTCCTATGTGATTATCGTTTTATGTATTACATTATTTCCTATGTGATTGCGGCTTTTTGTGACTATTATATTTCCTATGTGATTATTGTTTATGTGCGTGATTTTGGTGACTGAGTTTTGCTATTGTTACAATTGCATGTCCGACTGTTGTATTTACTTTTATTCCGTAGACAAAAAGGTGTGAGTTTTGGTGTACGAGCTACCGAAACTGACATATTCATCCGGAGACCAATGTCCTTCTTCGGGTCGCCGTGACAATGACACTTGACGTTTTACTATGTGAAACATTCTCGTATGATTGTCGTTAATAGTAGTGAACCATAGCAAATTTGAAATCAATCAGTCAACAACTCTAGGAATCGTTGCAAGGGACAATAATTGTAGCATCAATGATGAAATCTTTTGAATACGAACTTCTAATAAAATGATTACTTATGTGATACTCTATACCTACTAAATGTGAAAATTACATCAACGTTATTCAGATAATAAGTCAAGAAATGGCGATACTGTTGGCAACTTATTATAAACTTGTCGTTTAATAATAAAGAAACTTAAACATTTGAAAACAATCATTGAGAAAGCAATCTATGAACAAGTCTGGGAGCAACTGCGGACAAACACCTGGTGGTGGCTTGGGAGTGGGGGCGGTAGGGTTCAGAATCCACCACTGGACATTTTAAGAAAAGAAAACACACAATAAAAAAACAATTATAAATATATTCTAGCATGTCAAACAATCCTAGATCCCTGGTGATTAATGGACAATGGTGACCTAAGTACCCCACCCACTCCCACCACCATACCGCCCCACCACCCACACACACGGCAGGACATAAAAATAGCAACAATAAAGCGAGAGTCTTACTGTACACGCCGATGCATGATCACTGTAGACACAGATCTGGGTATCCAGGATGGTGTTGCCGTATACTTGTCGGCACTCGGATCTTGAAATCACCGACATCAGACTCTCTTGGAGGTAGTCCGACACCACTGATCCTAAAATAGAGACACAGTTCATGACAGACGACAGAGTTCATAGCAGACATCACCGTTCATAGCAAACGACACCGCGCATTACAGAAGACATTGTTCATAACAGACGACACAGTTCATAACAGACGAGACAGTTCATAACGGACGACACAGCTCATTACAGACGACAAAGCTCATAACAGACAACGCATTTCATAACAGACGACGCATTTCATAACAAACGACACAGCTCATAACAGACGACACAGCTCATTACGGACGACACAGTTCATAACAGACGACGCATTTCATAACAGACGACACATCTCATAACAGTCGACACAGTTCATTACAGACCACACAGTTCATAACGGACGACACAATTCATAACAGATGACAAAGTTCATTACAGCCGACACAGTTGATAACAGTCGTTCATTACAGACGACACAATTCATAAGAGACGACAAAATTCAAAACAGACGACACAGTTCACAACAGAGACACACAATTTAAAACAGATAGCACAGTTGATTACAAGCGACAAAGATCATAAAAGCATGTCCTACCATTTGGTTTCATGGCTTTTTTTGCTGATTTTTTAAATAAAATTACAAAAAATAGAAACAATTTGACACTCAGTTACAAGCCATCACAATGATAGCTTTAATCATGATATTTACACAGACAAATAACTTCACTGCTCAGAATTGTGAGACACTTTCTGAGAAACACACACATTTGTTCAAGATTGCCCAATAGCAAAACCTACCTGCTTATGGTACTGCAATAATAAAAGCAAAGTAGATCATATGTTTGGACCAATGTACAAGAGGTGTTCAACTTATAACGTAACACTTTTGTTCAAGATTTCTTTTCTTCAGCCGAAGTGAATGTCATTAAAATGATTTAATTATGTATTATCTTTCAGACCTGAAGCATTTAAACATATATTCCAATTTCAAACGGTTCGTTTTAAATATCATTTTTAATTAGTTGCATGCTATTTTCAAAACCTAATAGTATATGTTTCAATTGCCGTACAGTTTTACCTCAAACCAAAATAATTCCAGTAAATGCTGATTTTAATTGTTAAAAACTGTGTCTGTAATTTAAATATGATCGTATGTTTAATTTTAAGGCAAACATATAAAAGCTGAATTAAAAGTGTGAATTTTATCGCAATATTATGAAATTGATAGATAAGAGTACAGTTTGATCGTATTAAAGCGACGATCTTATAAATTACCAAAAATGAGCATTTTATTCATATTTTGTAAGACAACATGATGAAGTCATTGTTACTGAATATCACATACCATATAAAGGTATCTTTGGTCAAAACCTATGGGTTTTTTGTTGTCATTGTTTGTAAATGTGTGTGTTTTGGCCCCCATATCTTAAAGCTGTACCTGACTTGAAATCAGAAGGTCGTGTGTTCGAGCCCCGAAAGAGGCCAACTATTTTTTTCTGTAAAAATTACTGCTACCTGTGTATAGGTACGATGTGCACTGATCTATGATTTCCTGCGCTATATTTGCTCGCCTAAATACCCGATTTCGACATGAGCTGGTGAACATGAAGTTACAAATAAAGTCACGCCTACAAAGAAGAAATCATATTGCGGTTATATTTATAATTGAAGATATTTGCCTTAAATCACATTCTCTCCCCTTTTCCAAACATATGGATGCAGCCAAAGTATGAAGCGCACTATTAGTGTTCATGTCATATTGTTTTATATCAAAGGATCATTATACTTGCCATTTAAATGAAAACATTCGGGGTTAAAGGTCAATATAGTTAATTAAATTACAAAATGAAAGTGTTACGTTTAAGTTGAACACCTCTTGTAGTAATGCTGATATGACTCAAAGGGAGGGTTTATTACAACTCACTAATGTCCCTCATTAGCCGTGTTTAAATTTCGGGTACCCCGCAACCATATCGGCTGGTACCCCGCTGCCATTTAAGTTAACTGCCATCTAATGTAACAAGATGGAGAAAAAGTATTTTGGATATAAATAATTTATAATTCATGTGTATAATTTGAATATAATATAACAGACCCTTTATTTCATACGCGGAAAAGCTCTTCGATTGTAAGCCTTGTCAAATGAGATTGATAGCAAAAAAGGCACTTACGAGACATTATTAATTATTAGGATTTTTTTACAGGGGACATAGGCTCACATTCCCTGCCTGGAAATTATATTCACCCGAGCCGTTAGGTGAGGGGGAATATATTTTCCAGGCAGGGAATGTGAGCCCATGTTCCCTGTCAAGAATCCTAATAACGAATGTGTCATACTTCAAAGTTGTTACCATTTATTTAAGAAAAAAAACACAGCCATTTTTTATTGCGCCAATTTCCTCTTAATGTGCCTCTAACTAGACGTTGTATATTTTCGTGACGTCATCGCTCTAACGTCGTTATATTTGGCGGATTTTTTCGTTATGTTAATGTTTTATTATTTGTAAAATTGCAAAAACGATATATACTTACGATTATTTCAGACCTTTACACACAATGGGAAGCGCAGAAAAGCAATAGGAAGGAACAATCGGCGGTTTCCAAAACGAATCGGCAACGGTATCGTCGCCATTTTGTTTTTGTGTATTGCAGGTATGGGGTACCTACGGGGAAATTGTTCTATGTTCACGTCGCAAGACTATGGCCCATTGACCAATAAAATTCCGAGAATTTTCTTTGCAGTATGACAAATAGTATTTTGTAACTAGCATTCCGCTTTCAACGTACCTTTAGTTTTGCCCCAGCCAGCGATGTAGCAATAGTCGAAAGAATCTATTTTCTTTGTTGACATGGGAACTGGTTGCACATGGGCAGTTTCATTTGCTTTCACTCTTAACTTTATCATTGCTATATCGTAGTGGTAGTTAGTTGCTTCATAAAAAGCATGCTGTAAATAGAGTATTTTTATGCAAATAGATAATTTTATGGAAAAGTGTGTATATATCTAAACTAGAATTGCAATAGCAAATAACATAGTCCGCCTATGGGTTCAGACGCCTTTAAGACAGGTATCATGTTGTCCAAGTTGTCAAACACCCTTCCTAATAAGAGCGGTGCATATTATTTCAGAATGTACATATACACTAAATATGAGACTTAAATGCTTACATGACGTTAATAAGGATGTTTGCCCTAATCAAAATATGAGTTAGATACGTCCGAGCCATTATCGTTCACATGTAAAGTCCTCGGCGAGCCACCTTGGACAGATATTGACAATGAATCGTACAATCAGTTCTATCATTTCGCATCAAGATTTGCGAGTGTCTGTATTGACAAATTTATATTCTTCACTCAGAATATGTAATATGTTGTCATTTTAAAAAAAAAAGGTTAAGTGAAACTCGAAATATGCCAAAAACTTATTGCTAGTGTTAATTAGTTTGCATATTAGCTCAGTGCAGAGCGCACGATTGGTATTAATATTTCTAATACATATAACAACTATGTAATATGCAAACATCTGTGTAAATGTAGCCTATATATTAATCTATCTCACATCTGTGTCAATGTATATATGTATACCTCTCTCTCTCTCTCTCTCATATGATATTTTGTCATGATTATGTTGTTCTAAATTTAATCATATTGTTGTATTTCATAATCTCCTGCATGGAGGAAATAAAGATACTGAATTAAATTGGCATACAGACGTCATTTCGATTTTTCCAATTCATCACTGATATTCGGCAGGTGCCCTCCTGATTTGTCAGGACTTCATCCGCGGTGCGGTAATTCGGTGTGCATATAATCCTAATACATGGGGATTCACGAACCTTTGGGGACACTTTTAAAAATATGTAGAAATATAAAACACACATTTGAGGAAAGTTTGGTGCTTTTGTCCGGCGTGTCTAGATTGGGTCCTAAAACCTGGGTTTTGGTCCCTAGCTATATATATGCAAATCACCTGACCGGACTACTTTTCCCCCCATAATTCCAAGCGCCAAACACGAGAGATGATACTAGTATCGATCGAGGGCGAGAATGTTGAATTGGCAAAATCAGTCAAAAAAGAAAGTGTTCAAACATCATAACTTCTTGTCTGAGAAGAAGTTAAACATTTTTTCAGTCATGAGAAATGCCAGAAAACAAGACGACTGTTATTTTGTGTTTTTCCATTCAACTCCGCGCATTTTGTCAACTCCATGCATGCATTTTGTCAACTCCATGCATTTTGTCAACTCCATGCATTTTGTTCAACTCCATGCATTTTACAATTTGTTTTCATATTAATTTTAACTTATTGGAGATAAGTGTTAGAAATGAGGTGAACAGATCATGTCGGATGCGTCATAGATATAAAATGGCTCTTTTAAGGACTGTTATCTTTTTTTCTAAAAGGTTGGTTCGTGTGTTATAAACTGTTATAAACTGTCATTTAATGTTTTTTGTTTCATTGCCTTTATGTTGGCTCTTTCGTGACTTTTGGACAATCACTTTTCAACATATTTGTCTCAATTCTTCTATTTTGTAGTTTAATTCCCGGGCAAGAATATGGATCCCGGCAGAGGAGTAGAATTCCTCAAACGTCA
The DNA here is from genome assembly GCA_037043455.1 of Cyrtodaria siliqua. Lineage (NCBI taxonomy): Eukaryota > Metazoa > Mollusca > Bivalvia > Adapedonta > Hiatellidae > Cyrtodaria > Cyrtodaria siliqua. Next base: position 88,907 of record JAWPHD010004200.1, read on the forward strand.
ATAACGGAAGTGGGATATAGCTATGCCCTCCGTCCGTCCATTTTCGTGTCCGCTCTGTAACTCAAAAACTACAAGAAGGACTGCAATGAAATTTCAAACAATGATAGAGGGCAATGAGAGGAAGTGCAGAGCGTAAGAACAATAACTCTGTCTTCATTTCAATTAAGAGTTATTGCCCTTTGTAAGTGTATACTTATCATTCGTGTTCGCTCTATAACTCAAAAACAACATGAGGGACTGCAATGAAATTTCACACAATGATAGAGAGCAATGGGAGGAAGTGCAGAGTGCAAGAACCATAACTCTTTCTTCATTTAAATCATAGGTATGGTCCTTTGTAATTTTATACTTATAATTCATATCCGCTCTATAACTCAACAAGAAAAACGCCTGTTGGCGTTAAAGCCGGGGTTTCCACAATGTGAAAGATGACTCATTTAAATAGTGTATGCAAGATTTTCGCAACGGATTTTCGTTCCTTTTTAACATGAAAATATTCTAAAACTATTTTTCTATTTTTAGTAACAGTGACTTTGACCCAGTGCGCCCAAATGCAATCCAATGCTTCCTTTTCATATAAGCTACCGAACCATAGTGTTTCATGCCAATATATCATTCCCAACTGAATTTATTGACCAGAAACCGTTTTTTCTATTATAGTACCAGAGGTACTAACCTTGAATCTGCCATCACAAACTTCGTTTTCATATAAGCTACCTTACCATAAAGTTTCATGCCAATATCTCATTCCTAGCTGAAGTTATAGAGCGGAAACAGTTTTTCTATTTTTAGTAACAGTGACAATTACCTTGAACTTAGAGACCCCAAATGCAATCCCAATCTTGATTTTTATAAAAGCTACCTATCCATAGAGTTCCATGCCAATATCTCATTCCTAACTGAATTTATTGACCAGAAACCGTTTTTTCTATTATGGTACCAGAGGTACTAACCTTGAATCTGCAATCACAAACTTCGTTTTCATATAAGCTACCTATCCATAACGTTTCATGCCAACACCTCATTCCTAACTGAAGTTACTGAACAGAAACCGTTTTTCTATTTTAAGTATCAGTGACCTGGACCATGATCCCAGTAACCCCATGCTTCCTCTGCATATAAACTACCTATCTAGAAGGTTTCATGCAATTTCCCATTAACGTATTTGAGCGGAAACGAAACTTAAACAAAAAGCTTAACGCAATCTTAAACAAAAAGGTTAACGTAACATATGTTTTGGAGAAACTAGTTTCCCGGGTGAGGTCGTTGATTTATGAGAAGGTGTTGTTAAAGTTTGGCGAAGATTGAACATGGTTATGCTAAGATATAACAAAAAGAAAATATTGCCGCCGTCCGTCCGTCCGGTTTACGCCAATCTATAAGCCGACGCTTAAGTCATGTTCAGGATTTTAATAGGTATATACAACTGAATATCAGATGTTGAATATTGGATTAAAAATAAATTAAATATATCCCGTCATATATTATTATTAAAGGACATTAAGAAATCTTTGAAAACCAATACAAATCTATTACATGCACCGAGTAAACAGGCATTAAGGTTAAGTAAACATCAACACGTGTATGTTATTTAATGTACAGCACCGGATCAGCCCATCTCCATCATATTAGGCGGTGAATGCTCTTTCCACGAAAAGCAACGTCGGCAAATGTTCACTCTGTCGATACCTACTTATCTGATATAGACTCTTCATAATAATTCAAGGACTAGGTTTAGATTTGGGTCATTTTTTAAAGTGCTGTAATTGAATAATGAACTGTCTTTTTTTCTTGAATTTTAAATTTAAGCTGTATTCCATTACAATTGTTACATTACACACATGTATTAACTTGTTATATGAATCTGAATTCCATAATATTAAAGATTAAGTAATTATTACTGTTCTGTTTTGTGGTCCTTAAATTACGTTGAGGAGTATTTATATAAACTAGTCATATGCACGACGTAGTGCTGTTATAAATAAGCATTTAATACATGACAGTTAAGGTCAATTTTCAATTTTATGAAGTGTTTAAAGATACGTTAAAATACGTGATAGTGTACGCGTTTAAAGACACTCTGCTCTCATGGCTAATTTTACCCAGTCAATCCCAGGTAAAAGCTACAAATCTGAAAGTTATATACTAGGGAACTTCCGCTATATATACAACTTAAACGCTGCACATTATTTCCATGTAATATTCCAGAGAAATCCCAATAATTATTTTTTGTTGTTTTAAAAAAATAAAAATAAGAAAAAGGGTTGCAGCTACTTAGAGAAAGGACTGTTGTACTGTTGTCTACTTTTAATTATAGTACACTTTATATCGCGAAATTCATAAATGTTGAAGGTTCACTTTGAAAATTTCAGCCATTCCAGTAATGTTTGCAATACTTTACATCCAAAGTTGGCTCGCCTGCTTGAGCCAAATGCATATTCTAACACTAATGAAACTTTGAAGGGATAACATTTGGTATGTTAAGTGTTGCTTTAGTCTTTTTTCCGAAAGGAAAGGTCTATTGTACCTTTTGATTAACAACAGCTTATTATTCATACAACCTTTAGCGGAAATTTTCCTTTAGTATATAATTTGTATATACTTACTCGTAATATACGCTCGGGGTCAATAACCTGTTCTCTATGCGTCAAATCACTCAGTTGATAATCGCCTAATACTACCCGGATGTAGCGATTTCTGTGAAAACATGAAGAAAACAAAAAGTAATATATTCAGTATATCTAAAAACGCAACATTTTTGATTTTCAGTTATTTTCAGTCCGCTGTTTTTTTGTCCAAGTCAAGATTTTATTTTAGTACACTACAATATGTTCCAAATATAGCGATAAACATTTGCATAAGAGTTGGCTCTACTTCTTTCAGTTAAAACTTATTTAACTTTAACATCTTTAACAAATTCTAGAAAATCAAAAAATGCGTGTCAAACTTACTGAGTGTACAATCTGACTAAAGAACAGTCTTATGTTTTAAATTGTGGACTCACTAACAACGGGTGGACGGGCGATGGGAAAATGCGCAATTCGTGAGAGCTAAATACGCAGAAGTAATGGCAAGCCTAATACAAACTTTAAACCACTTCTATTCATTGCCTACTAACGTTTACAAATATTGAAAAGGGGATCCCTTGGAATAGAAGTAACACATAAAAACAAGAGAGAAATGTAGTAGACTGGGTTTTATTGAGTTTGTTCATAAGATGTAATATAATGTGCAACACCTCTCAGGCCCGCTAGCACGGGCTTAAGCGGTATTCTACTTAAAACCACAAACATTGGGCTTCGGATCTGAAGGGCCAGTAAGTAATAACATAACTGATTTGTAATCGGGGTGACTTTTTACAGCCGTCACACAGCATCGTTTCATACTATTATTATAGTAGTAGTAGCAGAAGTAGTAGTAGTTGTTGTTGCTGTTGTTGTTGCACCTGATAGCTACCGCAAAAAGAATAATTTAATCTCCAATATTATATAAATAATAAGCATAGTTTGCATGATGGACATATAATATTAACAACAGGTGTGGTAACAGGACAATATTTGATAAATTGATCGAGGAGGAACATGCATGTGCAAACGTTTCGACATCTACCATCTTGGTACCGCCTATAGCATCATTGACGCCATTTTGAAATTGTGACTTTTGGTTTTGAGGGTGTCGAATTTTACACCTTGGTTATATCTGAACTATTAGGTTTTTTGCTATGCTTTTTTCAGCAAAAATGTGAATTAAATTGTTTCATACGATAGATTAGTAAATTAAATTCGTTTTTTTTTTTATATATTTATCCTCTTTTATTTATATATATATATATATATGCATAAAACCCCGGTGACCAATTATACAGTTTGTTTAGTGTAGGCAAATATAATTTGACTTCTTGCTAACGGAGTAAAACTTTAAGAGTTAGCGTTTTAACTTTTATTTAGAACCGTATTTTAATTTGTATGAATAATAGTACGAAAGAGATGGCCAAAGTCGACATTGTTAAGGTGCCGTACCTCATGTGATAACCTTGAGAAGTATCGATAAATTAAATTATGTTTGATCAACTAGAAATAAGGGGGGTATGTCCCTGGGATGTTTCCTGAAAATCCGCGAAGTGGTTTTGGTGTGGTAGCGATTACCAAAAAAAAAAGAGAAAAAAAGAGAAAAACATTTAAGGACAGACGAACGCGCCATCGCGTTTTCGACAGGTAGAGCTAAATAACCCGTTTTTTTCTCAATCTTCTCTTTCCTAGTAAAACTGGAAAAAATCTCAGTCTGTCCTGTCTCGCGGATTATTTTTTAATTGAATTGTTTGTATTTTGATGAGATTTCGAGTGGCAATTAGTACACAGCGACATTACAATGTGGGCCAAATGCAACACTTGTCTTGTAGAACACTTGTTTTGTAGGTACACTTCTTATAGAACACTTGTCTTTTAGAACACTTGCCTAGCAGAAGCTACTTTGAGTGAACAAGTTTGTGCTGTAATGCTACACAAATATATATAAAAACGTTCCAAGATTATATTTAAAAATACTTACTCCAACTGAGTGACACAATGTGCAGCGGTGACTACCCAGCCGTCAGAGATCAAACTTCCGCCACAGAAATGATGCCAGAAACAATCTATGCCCAGGTACTGGATAGATGCCAACCATGGCCACGAATCCGGGGAAGAAAATGTCCCTCCAACAATTTTAGCATCTGGAACAGGCTTTTTATTTCCATTTTTAGTTGAACCAGTTTCACTTTTCGGATGAACCGCTCCAATGATTTGCGCATATGGGTTCAGTTTTATATTTTCATTTTCACCTTCCATTGTTATCTCACTAAATATTTGGTCTTTGCTTTCTTTGACTGAATTACTTTTACTTTTCGAATAACTCCCTCCAAAGATTCTGGAAGTTGTCGCATGTTTTTCATTTTCACCCTGTGCTTTAATTTTCTCAAAGGATGTGTTGCTTTCGACCGTTTCACTTTTTAAGTCCATGTTTGCTTTTTCTTCTGCATTTAATGTAACGGTGGTATAATTGGTGGTGTCGCGATCTGTATTTTCTACTTTATTTGTTTTGTCAGTTTCTTCGGACTTTATCAAAGCATTAGCAAGTTTATGTTGAGTGTCGTCATTAGTATTTGCATTATCTTTATTCTGTCTTACAGTATCATTTTCTGACGAAAGTGTTTTACTTTCGATAGAACGCGTATAGTCTGCACATTCTGTATTAACACCGTGTGCAATATCTGCGGAATAATGACGGATTTCAGATTTCCTTTCAGTATTACTGTCAGTTTTCTTCAACACATTAAACATGTTATTTTCCGATGGTTTACTTGTAATTTCTGTCATGGCGCGGACACCTGGAACGTCCCCTTGCAGGGCATCAAACCTTGCCGCGACTTCATAATTAAAGCCATGTGGACTCACGTTGAAACTGATTTCGCTCACGACAACCTTGTTAAGTTGTCGTCCTTTCACAAACATGCATTCTGAAAACAGTTAAGAATTTTAATGAAAAATGATTTTAATTAAAATTTACTTTTAGAAATTCAAGTGTGTTTACAGTTTCAATTATCGGAGTCCGGATCAATGCTATACTTTAGCTGAAAGACTTGATCTTTTTGTAATTTGCAAACGACTTTTAGATATTCCAATCTGAGCGTTATATCTCTCGGTAATTGTTATCGAAATTAATATATCTTTATATGGCTGAAAACCGGTCTTATCAACTTATGCGACCTCTGTTTATAGTGCACGAGACTCTAAGTTAACAAATGAAAGGAAAAAGACAACGATAATGATTTCCAACGTTGGAAGTCTTTATTCCAACGAAGAAATAGTCGTGGCTTCTGTAAATATTATTTGCAAATCTCTGTACTTACCGCTCATGCATTTCACAATCACAACCAGGAGAATATGTCCAACCAGCATATTTGTAGTCCAAATGGTTATTCTGTAGTCCAAATTTCAAACGTTCAGAAATACGGGAATGTTGTAGCAAGAAAAACAATGTACGGTTTTCAGAAGGGCTAGTGCCAGAGCGTCATATTTTAACAAATTAGTCCTTAAATAGAATCAGAATGCGGTGCATATATGATCTCCCTTTACTGATAAATAAAAAATGTTTTGGTGCCTATAGTATCTCCTTTTAATGATAAAAAACAATGTTTTCAGCTTATCTCAATATAGATAGTTCTTTTTCCAAATATTGCCGAACTACGGTATAAGTACCTTTCCCCACCGATTGAGTTAGTCCCTATATTAGTGTTTTATTAAGCTTTAAAAAACAAAATAATAAAAAGAAAGAAATAAAGTGTAAGTTACTTGCTCGAAAACAATAGTAAATTAAACATAGCAAGTCATTCGATCGACATTCCTCAATTCTGTTCTGCTCTATAGTCAGCGTAAGACGTCTTCTATGTAACGTTACTTGTATGTCTTTAACTATACCAGTTGTGGGTTAGTTCCAAAACAAGAGCACTTATTAATAAATGATGCAATAATCATGAATGGTATCATCCAGTGCATGCCTCCTTTGCAACATGCATGATCATGCACGCAAATTATATTTTACAAATACATAAACACTCTCTTTCTTTCATCATGGACATTGTAAATATGCAAGGCCTGTTTTTTGATACCGGGTTATATTCCTTAAGGATATATAAACACTCAAGTCTTTATATCAAAAAGCTACAAGTAAACTATAACATTAGAGCCAGAGTACGTTCAAACACCAAGTACAATTTATTGCCAGTACTTGACACCAATTCAAGGCCAGTAACAGGTACTACCGTGTGTATATTCAAACTAAGTTGATGGCAGGGGTGTAGCTTGGCAAAAATCAATGTGTATGCACCATTTTTCTAGTGCAAACAGGGGCGTAGCTTGGCAAAAAACAAAGTGTAGGCACCATTTTTCTAGTGGGGTCCGCCGGCATGCCCCCCGGAAAATTTTGAAATTCTATATCGCCACAGTTGCATTCTGAGGCATTCGACGAAAAATAAAGTACATAATTTTGCAGTTTTTGCTGCACACCATACACCCCTACCCCACTCACCCTTCAGTTTTTATTGCTTTTTTTGCATTTTTATATTTTTCATTTTTGAGGGAAAAGTGTAGGCACGTGCCTACAGTGCCTATACGAAGCTACGCCACTGGATGGTTCGTCTTTCCTTTATGTTTCGAAATAAGGGCGCAACAAATGCCTATCCAAAACAAGTCACTTAAGAGGGTTTACATCATAAATCACGCTCACACGCATACGTGTTACGTTCTCACGCATTCTGAAAATTTGACCAACATCTTTGTCTGTGACTTTTATAATAGTAGTATATTTTATACCAAAAATCGTTAACATTTAGTATAGTTTAACCAGGATATCAGTATCGATTCCCTATATTGTAAATGAATTTAATTAAAGTGCACGATCATATAAACAGTATTACAAATATACCTCTAAGCTAAACTTCACGAAATTCAACCGCAGACCGTCTCGGTCTTCAGTTGTTCACACCACTGACCACTTTACCAAGAGACAATCACCCCTTGGACCCGATCTTTCTCTTGACATCCATTGGGCCTTGACAGCTATGCATAAAGAGAACACAAAACAATGGTTGTTCACATGTCCACTCATAGAACAAGCCAATTCTTTGATGTATTGTTCGAGTCTGGCAGGAAGTTCTTTAATTAAACTCTCACCTTTTTATTTTGTAACAATAGTGTAAGAGTGAAGTTCGATTTACCCTTTAACCGATTTATACCCTCGAGACGCTTTGAATCGACAATGAGCGTTCCAAGGCGGTATATAATATTGTCAACGTTTTGTGTTTGTGATGTTATGTCACTGAGCGTTACAAGGCGGTACACATATTGTCAACCATTTTGTGTTTGTGGTGTTCTGTCACGGAGTGTTCGAATGCGGTACATATAGCCTACTGTCAACTCGTTTATGTCTGTGAATTGTCAACTCGTTTATGTCTGTGATGTTTTGTCACTAAGCATTCCAAGGCATATTGTCAACTCGTTTTTGTTTGTGATGTTTTGACACTGAGCGTTCCAAGGCGGTAAACATTGTCAACTCGTTTATGTTCGTGATGTTTTTTACACTGAGCGTTCCAAGGCCCGTTTGTGTTTGTGATGTTTTGTCACTGAGCGTTCCAATGCGGTACACATTGTCAACTCGTTTATGTTTGTGATGTTTTGTCACTGAGCGTTAAAAGGCGGTACATATATTGTCAACACAGTTGTGTTTGTGAGGTTTTGTCACTGAGCGTTCCAAAGCGGTACATATATTGTCAACCCGTTGTGTGTGTGATGTTTTGTCACTGAGAGTTCCTATGCGGTACACATTGTCAATCCTGTTGTGTTTGTGATGTCACTGAGCGTTCCAATGCGGTACACATTGTCAACCCTGTTGTTTGTGATGTCACTGATCGTTCCTATTGTCAACCCTGTTTTGTTTGCGACGTTTTATGACTGAGCGTTCCAAGGCGGTACACACGTTGTCAATTCGTTTATGTCTGAAATGTCTCGTAATTCTTCGCCTTTGAATAATGCCGATGTCATTGTTGGTTTAAATGCGTGTATTTGGATGATTAGGTTCTTTGAATGCTACATTTTTGTTCGACTTTTGCATCAATCTTTAAAATCGGTCTAAGTCCAACTCATCGTCAACCAATAACATGGCAGGAGTGTGTTTCCAAGCGCGTTTGGAATTGTGTACATGTTATTGTTTATATTTTGATTTTTTATCTATTTTAATCTTTATCAATTGTAATTGCGAGCGACGAGAAGCGGTTCCAAAGCGTGAATTTCCATAACATTCCAAATATAAACGGTCACCGGCATATAGGTGGACTATATCAGAAGCACGTATCACTGGATTACGTGCACATTCTCACATATAGCAACCATAGGATAAGAGTAGGGCACGGTTCCCGGATTCCTATGTATCCTTCCCCTCTCTGGGGCGGCTCAAAATAACCTTTACTGTGTGATGAGCCGTTAAACAACATTCAATTCAATTCACATATACAGCAACAAGGAAGACATTTAACGCGATCTATTTTCAGCCTTTGAATCTAACAGAGATTTCATTGGCCAATAAGTAAGTCAGCTTTTAACTTTAAACGATTTCTCTCAGTGCTTAAAACTAAAATATTGCTCGGGAAAGGGACATTTGCTTTGATTAACTGTGTTAGGGGCTGGCTAGGCTGATGTTGACCAAACTTCCCATGTTTTATACCTTGACATGGGCCGAGACCGTAGCATGCACGTCTTACTTGGTTCTGAAGATCATAGTATAGCGAAGAAATCAGAAGCAGGCCAGATGACAGATGACCGAGGCTAGGACCTTATACAATGTTAGTGTGTTAACGCATAAAAACATACCCATATTTACCGACCCACCTCCTCACCCCGTCCCACATGCTTTTTTATAAATGTTTTCTAATTAAACTCATTTGATACTCAGGTCTTTTGGAAAGTTTATAGATTAATACGATTCGTTTAATAATGTGATCTTATCAACTTATGAAGGTTGTGCAAATAAACCTGTCCATTGGGTCTGAAGTTGTATATAGATGTATAGTAGTTCCACATTATACTAGTCAATATCATATGATCAGTTAAACCTAAACTTTGCTCACGTGAGCACTTCAAACTCATATGTGGGTTAGTGCGTGCACCATCGAAAGAACCTCGATATTTCATTCAATTAAACATTCAACTAGTGAGTCACATACAAAACTACATGCTAGTCTCTATATCAATCGATTTCTTCTTTGTAGGCGTGTCTTTAGTTCACCAGCTCATGTCGAAATCCGGTATTTAAGCGAGCAAATCATTTACTGTATATACGTCGACCAGTGCACATCGTACCTATTACACAGGTAACGGCAGTTTTAACCAGAAAAAAAATGTTAGCCTCTCTCCCACCCATCTACGTCATTAAGAATTCACACCACCCCACCCACCCATCTACGTCATTAAGAACTTTAATATAAAGTAAAGTTACAATAATCGTAGTATTACCATAGACAATGCTTAACGGCACCGACGGGTTAAATATGGCTGAAGTAAAGCGGAAAAAATATAATTCAAGTAAAACCATATTATGTGTCATGATGAATTATGTAATAACAGTGCGATATAGTACAGTGGGATATTATTCAAAGAATTGTTATTAACAATTGTTATTTTTTGTTCTTTTGTAGTACCGTTCTAAGAAGGATGGACATAGGCTGTGATGAGTTCCGGACAGTAAACAGTGAAAACAAGAGCTACAGTGTTTAAACGCGCAGTGTTTCAACTTCTAGCTCTTAGTGAGAGCTTTATAGCTCATGTTATAAGTACATTGGACAGGATCTCCAATTTCGCCATTGAATTATATTGTTAATAAATCGAATAAATGTTTGCCTGTGCGAATTAACACCCTTCTATTGTTTATTATTCTTTTAGAATGTAACATTTATGGGTATAATTTGAAAACCTGAGATTTTTTAAAACTATTTTGGAGAATAGATCATAAAGAGAATAGATCATAAAGGTTTTATGTTTGTTTGAACAGAGCGAATTAAAACAAAAGTTATTTAACGCTTGATGAGTTTGCGTGTGCGCGCTTATTATTACGTAATGCCTATTTAGTGTTAACAAGAGTTGCGCGCAACACGGTCTCGCCTAAAGTGACGTGTCCATCAAACATGTTTCAAATGACCTTCATCTTGATAAAATCGAAGGTTTATGCCACACCAAGTACCTTTGTCTGCATTCAAAAGGGTAGCGTTCATAGTTTTCCATAAAAGGAGCTGAATGCAAATATTGGTGAATGGGCAGACATTTCCATTCCATAGACCAGATTCGGTCAAACAAATAAACGTGTGTCCATATCAGCTTGTTATTTCATTATGCTAAATATAGGCTTTACTTATAGACTTTGTCCCTTTAAAAAGTTAATTTCATATTGAACATGTTTAGCCTGCAAAAATATCCACTATTATAATTCAGTGTACACAACCCACGTGACCATGTTTATAAAACTTAGTTCATCTAATGCAGAAAACAAAATGCTACTCCCGGTTGAAACCCGTTTTTGAAAATCTCTTGAAACAAAAAAGTTATTGAAGGAATAAGAATGTTTTTTGGTTGAAAGTCGTGACAGGGTACACACTATTTCAGTAAACTCATGAATTTTAACCCATTTACACAATCTAGCTCTTGTCTTAACACTCATTCCTATAGTTTGTATTCCGTATGATTTCACAGGGCATATGTCAATTTGAGCAGTTTGCAAGACAAAAATAAAAATGATTCAGAACACACTATTTCAGCTAAATGATAGGGTACACATAAAAACATAACTACAAGTGTACGGTTTTAATAGCATTCCGTTTGCCATTGATACACATTCTGAAACGGGGCTAGTGTTATGTAGAATGTTTTAAGTATATTTTCTGTAAACCTAGATTGAGGCCCAATGCGTTTCTAATGAGCATGATATGTACGATATGACTCTGTTTTCTCAGGGTTTGTTAATGTCTGTGCTTATAAGTATTCGGATTTGCAAAGTATTAACCATTACAAAACTGAGTGCATTTTAGTATCCACCATTTGTTTCCAAACGACACGTAATTGACATGTCAAGATATATCTGAAATTTTTTTGTACGGGTTTCAAATTCAAAATATTTTACATGGCCCATTTATGCAGTAATCGTGTCATTGACAAAATTACACCAGTCTATTATTTAAAGTACCATCATGTCTCACTACCAAGCATTGTATTTTACAGAAACATGCCGAGATACAAACCCAAGACCAACCTATGTATAAACAGACGTAAGATGACAATCGAAATGAAGATTAAACGCAAGAAAACAGCAGCCGGCTTTCTATAGATCGATACGTTTAGTGGTCATTAGCATCTCCACCCCATTTCGCAAGCATGGACCAAACCCATGTGTGAAAACATTTTCCTAAAACAATGCACTCGCCATTTAAGTCGATTCTATTAAAATCGCCGTTCAATACTGCTACAGTTGAAACACCTTCAAAATCCCCATACCACAAAAAAGGCAAAAAAAGGTGTTTGAAATTGGTGTTTGGTGACTATTATGAAGATAATGAACGTGATAATGATAAAGACACTCAACAGGGAAAGGATTTACACACTGAAGATGACAATGATAAATACACTCAACATATAAAGGATTTACACACTCTAGGTGACAATGATAAATACACTGAACATAAAAATGATATACACACTCAAGATGACAATGATAAAGGCACCAAACATAGAAATGATAAACACACTCAATGTGACAATGATGAATATACTCACATAGGAAGGATGTACACACTCAAGGTGACAATGATAAATACACCCAACATAGTAATGATTTACACACTCAATAAATACTGAAAAGGTGATCCCTTGGAAGCAACAAACACAAACAAGGGAGACAAGTAGCAGACACTACTGATTTGTAGTCGGACGACTTTTTATGGTCGCCACACAGCACTAAACAAACGCTTGTGTGAATGTCAATACATACTGAAAAGGGTATTCCTTGGAAGCAAAAACACAAACGAGATAAAATAGACTCGATTTAATTGAGTCTGTTCATGAAAGGCAATTATAAGATGCAGGACCTCTAACGCCTCCTAGCACAGGCATAAGCGATATTCTGCTTTAAAGCAACACAGAATGGGATTGATGATCCCAAAGGACCAGATAATAACACTACTGATTTGTAGTCGGGGTGACATTTTACGGCCGCCACACCGCACTAAACAAACGCTAATGTGAATGTCAATAAATGGTGATCCCTTGGAAGCAATAAACGCAAACAAGAGAGAAAAGTAGTAGACTCGGTTTTGTTGAGTCTGTTCATGAGAGGTAATTATAAGATGATAAATACACTCAACAAAGAAATGATTTAGACACTCAAGGTGACAATGATAGGGCACTCAACTTCAAGAAATCATTAAATTACTACCAGCAGTTTTGAAAAAATTATCGGGCGAAGGCTTTGATATAACTATATTAGATTTCTTCAAGCAAATTCAGCAGAACACATTTCCATTGTCAAATATAGCTTTTCTGCTTTGGGTAGAAGTTGTGAAATGGTTCAATAATAAAAACGCATCTGATATGCGTTATTCTCAGGATACTAAAAAGTTCTGGAAACTGGGATACGGATTGTTCGGTGGGAGATTCATTTGTTTCATGTCTGGTTACAAAAGCGCCGGACTGAAAAAATAAAGAATACGGTAGAGTCAGTAGATTCTTGCAACTTTTTTGATCAAATTCTAATACAAACATACATGTACTTGTTAAGACCAAGGCTACATTATGAGCACTTGATTTGATACAGTATACTGCAGGAGTTGTGTTGGACGGCACAATCGTGATAGTGAGACGGGTATTGGTACCAATCACATATGCAAAACATACTGAAGATGCTGCATTTGAACAAGATAATTGATTGATTGAATTGGATTTTATAGTCGCACCAACAGCTAAGGTCATATGGCGACTTTCCAGCTTCCAATTTTCATGCACGGGCGGGCACCTGAGTAGAACCACCGACGTTCCGCAAGCCAGCTGGATAGCTTCCTCACATAAAGATTCCTAGGCCCCTGAGGGATCGAACCTACAGCGGTGAGGGTTGAACAAGATAAGTCAGTCCTTTGACACAATACACACCTATTTGCAGTATACCATCAATGCACGTTATCAATGCCCGTTTCAGAATGTGTATCAATGGCAAACGGAATGCTATTAAAACCGTGTGTATTCACGATTTAATTACAAGTGTACGTTTTTGTATGTGTACCCTATCATTTAACTGAAATGGTGTGTTCTGAATCATTTTTTATGTTTGCATTGTAAACCGATCAAATTGACATATGCCCAGTAAAATTATACGAAATACAATCCCTTGAATACAAACTTTAGGAATGAGTGTAAAGACAAGAGCTAGATGTGTAAATGGGTTAAAATTCATGAGTTTACTGAAATAGTGTGTACCCTGTCACGGCTTTCATCCAAAAAACATTCTTATTCCTTCAATAACCTTTTTGTTTCAATAGTTTTTCAAAAACGGGTTTCATCCGGAGTAGCATTTTGTTTTCTGCTTTAGATGAACTAAGTTTAATAAAAATCGGTTAACTATTGGCGACAAAAACAGACAAAATGTTACCCGAATCGAGGCCGGATTTCTTGGCTATTATCATTTGGTCACGTGGGTTGTGCACACTGTAATTGGGAAGTATCATATTACACAGAGGCTTTGTTTTTTGCTCTCACAAATTGACATTTTAATCTTAAGCATGTCCTATTTTATCATAAACATGTCATCATAAATTAATGCTGCTATCTGCTTGTGATGCAATAAAATGCCAGGTTTCAGTATAAAACTTATTTCAAATCATTATTCTATCAGAGGTTTAATCGCAAATTTCTAAATCATATTTAGCATTTTTAAAGCATTTGTACTCAAAATTTGGCATGTCAATACAATAAACATTACATTTATTTACATTATCATGTATTTATTTTCTATACAAAACATTTGTTAACTGAATCAAATTAGATGTTCTTTAACGGCTCATCAACACATTACAGGTTTGTACAGCCACCCCAGAGAGAGGGGAAGGATACATAGGAATCCAGGAAGCTGCCCTACTGTTACTATCAAATAGATTCCCAAGGTTCTTGGAGGATCGACTCAAATACATGGGACCGCATGTATATTTGTGTTTGTTTTATAAGCTCAAACTAACAGTGTCCCTTTAAATAGAATTGTTTTAGCAAATTTGTTTGTTTTGTAATGTTTGTCAACATTAAACATTGTAAGTGCTAAACCTTCAAATATATAATTGTCTGTCATTGGCACTGAATCAGTCATTTTTTTTTGCAATTAAGTGAGGAAGTGTCGATCTTACGGATGGCGGGAGGTGTACAGTACTGGTTCTACCCAGGTAAAGTGGGTGGTCTGCCTCCACCACAAAAAATCGAACGTCATATATAACCTTAAGTATTGAAAATTACGTAAAACATCATACAAACAAACACATTTTCTGCAAAATTTGTTTTAAACATATTTATTTCAAGAATCTTTACCCATTTTGGATATCGAGGGTTCAGTGCAAAACTATTGTAACTACATATGAATAAAGAAGGAGATACAATAGTTCTGCACTGAACCCTCGATATATAGCAATGAAAAAGTCCAGGTGTTTACATTTTAATCTGCACAGCTTATCAGTAAAGTGTTTATGGTTCTGTATAATTGCTTCAATTACTAGCTTGTCAGCTTTCATTGTTTTTTAATCTAAGCATATCAGTGCATATTATAATTAATGTAATGTTCACTGCTACTATGGGTGTTCTGTGGCTGGAAGTCATTAAAATAAGAATTCTGTCCAGTGAGTTTAGATATGAAATCTGTAACACTGCACTTCACAGTTAAATGTAATAAAATTTAGAGATGGTATACGCATTGTGAAATTTGGAGACAGTACATGTATTTAAGAGACCACTTACCTTGACATTGGGTCTGTTTGAGGCTGAACCCATGGTCAGTTGGAGAGCTGGAAGTTATTGGCATTAAGAAGGAATTGAATTGAATTGAATGTTGTTTAACGGCTCATCAACACAGTACAGGTTATTTAGAGCCGCCCCAGAGAGAGGGGAAGGATACATAGGAATCCGGGAACCTGCCCTACTCTTATTATCGAATAGATTCCTATGGTTCTTTAACGTGCTCGGTTGATAGACCGATACACGGGACCGCCCGGTTTACGTCCCAATCCGACGGACGAGGCTAAGGAAAAGTGTCTTGCCCAAGAACACACCGACGGAACTCAGTGGCATTAAGAAGGACAATGAGAATGTGGTTATAGATGAAATTTGAACACTCTGCTCCAAAGAACAAAAAAGGTATAATAATTTAACGCACTTTTTTAACACTTTTTTTTTGGTGACGGTACATGCATTTAAGTGACCTTGACTCCGACCCATGGTCAGTTGGAGAGCTGGAAGTTACTGGTATCAAGAAGGACAATGACAAGGAGATTATATATGAAACTTGAACACTCTGCTGCAAAGAACAAAAAAGTTATAAGAATTTGACGCACTTTAACACTTTTCTTTGGAGACGGTACATGTATTTAAGAGGCAACTGACCTTGACACAGGGTCAGTTGGAGGCTGATAGTTACTGTAATAAGAAGACCAATAACCTGTGATGGTATATATGAAATTTTAACACTCTTATTCCATTAAACGCAAAATTAAAACAAAACCTTAACACAACTCTTAACCAAAATCTTAACGCTAACATATTCAAATTTCTTGTCCTTGGGAGTAGAATTTTCAAATTTCATATATAATCTCCTGGTCATTGTCCTTAATGCCAATAATTTCCAGCCCTCCAACTGACCCTGGGTCGGAGTCAAGGTCACTTAAATACATGTAACGTCAATAGTTGCGTTAAACATGTATTTAAGTGACCTTGACTCGGACCCAGGATCAGTTGGAGGGCTGAAAGTTATTGGCATTAAGACGGACAATGACCAGGAGGTTATATACAATTTGAACATTCTACTCCCAAGGACAAAAACGTTATAATACAATATGTTGACGCCGTCGAGCCCGCCAACATAAGCGGAGACAAAAATGATACAACGTACCAATAAATAGCCGAGGTCTAGTGGTTCAGCGTACATTCTTCAAAAATTACAAGTGCAAGCCCGTTCCAGGCAACTATTTTTTATCACATATATTCTGAAGCCGTATATTTATCGATGTTACCTGTATGGAGGCTAAATAAAAATGCGAAATTTTACCCATCGATTTATGCTTATATACCGACTTTTGGGGTTTCGTCGATTTGAAACTACTTCACACGTGACTCATTCATATTCTGAGTTATTACCAGTTAAAATAGGGACTGTGTAGCTTTACTGGCGAGTAGAATTTATCATATATCTCAATCAGTACACGAACGTCATTTGAGTAGGGTGACAGCCTTTTAAACCAAAATCGGTAGATCCGACGGATGCTCCCCGAAATGTTTCTTCAAACTTATCGAATGGCTGTTAGACCGTGAGCCATACACTTTTTTGTTACCATCTCAAGGGACAAATTCTTACTAGTTCCATGTTATCGAGTACCATGTAGAGAAACAAAAAATCCATGATAGCAGTGTGAACAGGGTAGCTGATTCCTGTTATTAGAGTTATCTCCCCCTTTTAAGCAAAACTCTTGTTTCTTTAAAAAAATGATTTCGCTGAAACTAGAAGAGCTACGGGTCTAATATTTTGCATGTATTATACATTTAGGGTCATCTACCAAGTATTTATAAAATGGTGACCCCAGGGTCAAATATGGCCTAGCCCCGGGGGTAACATTTTTTCATAGTTATATAGGAAATCTTTAAAAATAAATAATTTTCTCTAAAACTGTAAGAGTTAGGTCCCATATTATGCATGAAGCATAAGCTTATGGTCCACTAGCAAGTATGTTAAAATGTTGACCCTGGGGTCATATCTGGCTCCACCCCAGGGGTCGTATATTTACATAGAGTCATATAGAAACATCTTTGAAATCTCTTCTTTAAAAAAACAACAAGAGCCAGAGGTCTACTATTTTGCATACTGTACAAGCTTATGGTTCTCTACCACTTTTGTTCAAATCGTGACTCTGTGTCCAACTATGGCCCGGTTCTGGGGTTATTGAATTGAATTGGGTTTTAAGGCGTACCAACACATGAAAGGTTATATGGCGCCTAACAGGCATGAACATCCAAGGCTCATCCTCCATGTACATCGAGATCAAATATGGAGAATGGGCCTAGGACCTTCTCACCCTGAACTGCAGAGTTGCTGCAAATTCTATTGTAGACATTCCTTTTACGCTGGAGCCACGTTTATTTTTTTTCTGCCATTGCTCTTTTTGATGTGAGCGAGATGGCACCTGAAACAATGCAGGGGTCATGATGAGACCTTTAATGAGCATGAACAAAAAATGACAAAATGAATATGAATGAGGGGTTGGAGGGGTGTGTGTTTGCAGTTGTTGTATTCTACCCCGGCAACCATACGAGGGGTGGGGGTTCTGGGGTTAGAGTTTTACAAAGAGTTATATAGGAAAGTCCATAAAATATTCTTTTTCTGATAGTACAAGAGCTAAAGTTCTAATACGATGCATGTAGCATAAGAGTATCGATATCTACCAATTTATTTTGTTCAAATGGTGATATTATGGTCAAATTTCGCCCGGTCCCGGGGATCACATATTTACATAAGAGTTATGTAGGAACGTCTATAAACATCTTCTCTGAAACTTCAAGAGCTAGAGGTGTAATAAGCTACATGTAGCTTAAGATTATTGTCCTGTACCAAGTAATTTAAATGGTGTCCCTTGAATCAAGCCTGGAATCAAATTTGCCCTGTCCCGGGGGTTACACTATAACATTGAATTATATAAGAAAACATATTCAAACATCTTTTCTGATACTTCAGAAGCTAAATAATAGTTTGTATGTACCATAAGCCTATGATCCTCTACCTAGTTTGTTCAAATGGCCACCACAGGGGTCACCGTTTTACAGATTTATATAAAGAAATTGTTGTTGTTTCTTAAAACATAAGAGCACTTTGAGACAAGGCGAGTGTGTCTCTTGTTTATGGCTTGAAGTTGTACACTTTTCATAAAACGACTTCAAAAGTTTTATTGAATAAATCCACGAACTAAAAATCACAAAGTAGACCACTGCATTATCGACAAATTGCAAAAAAAAACAGAAAGAAAAAGAAGAGGCATTTTACGGTTTAACTGTTGATTTGTAAGTGTTTATTATACAAATTTTAAAATAACCCGCCAAATTACGACAAAATTGCACTACAAAAACAGTTTATCAAAACTCTATCCAGGTGTTCATCTCATATAAAATTGCATATGTGTCGCTTAAAAGTATATGTTTATTCATGTTTTTTTGTAATATCCGTAATTAAATAATTGTAAAATGAATTATCCATTTTTTTTTGTCTGGCTGGTTAAAGCTTTTTATATTGTATCTATAGAGTTTTGATTCTCAAACGATGTAAGTTATGTATATACCTCGTGGTCAGTAGGTTTAGAAACGATGTACATAGGTTGTAAAATGTGGCTTTGTTGGCGGGATAGCTACTTTAAATGCAGTAGCACCTGTATGTCGGATATAGATTTTAGAGTAAACATCAGTAAACTAATCGTGATCACTAAATGTAGTCTATCTCAATGCACTGGGTACCGATTCTTATCTGGAAGCGTTAAAATTTTTTTTATATCTTATATGTATGTTATATTGTCACATTAAGTTAATATATTATTTAAATCAGATAATATGTACTGAGTATTCTTATTTGTCCTGTTTTATCCCAAGGCTTTAATTGCCAAGATTTTAAAAACAGCAATGAGCTGGGCATATATAAGGCTTGCAGGCACATTGCAACTCGACATACATGAACTTGATGCTAACTTCTAGATAAGAGAGACCGTTGTGAACCCAGCTTCTTGGATATAACCTTTATGACGGATTAACATTTTAGTTGTATTTATTTTAATGCAGTCATCCTGCTTGAGTTCATACAGCCTGTTGATGCAGTGGATAACATGGGGGACTTTAAATTCAGAGGACCTGGTTCAAGCCTCACCAGAGCCAGTGAATTTTGTCGGTGTGTTCTTGAGCAAGACACTTTTACCCTCGTCCGTCGGATGGAGACATAAACCAGGCGATCCCGTGTATAGCTTGTTTTTTTTTCTCCCATCATGTTAAAGAAACATAGGTGTCTATTCGTCAGTAGGGCAGGTTCCTAAATGCCTATATATCCAACATATCCTAAGCAGGTGATATTGTAACAACTGCACCAATACTAACAAATAGTTACCATGGTAAGTAGTTAGTACAGTGATCTGGGTATCACCCTAAAGATATTTCTTCGTCGACGCCGTGTGGTTCCCGGGCAAGAATATGACCACTGCATATCCAGGCATAGGGGTAAAATGTTGCCGAATTCATGTTAATATTGTCATTTTTGTTCATTATTGTCATCAGGAAACCTATATTGTTTCAGGTGCTACTTCAGTGATGGCAGTGATCTTGGCTCCAGCGAAAAATGGAGTGTTTACTAGAGAATTAGCAGCAACTCTGCAGTTCTGCAGGTAAAAAGGTTCTAGGTACAGTCTGCAATATTTTATCTAGATCTAGATATCGTGAGCCGGGTCGAATGTTCATTCCTGTTGGCGCCATATAACATGTTTGTGTTGGTGCGCCTTAAAACCCCAATTCAAATCAATTCATCTTCGTCGATACTTTTTTCAGTAACACAAAAAATGGTTCGTGCAAATGCATATACTACTATGTTTACATTTCATATGCAGAATTCTTCATTGTGTTGTATATGGGTGGGGCAATTCAGGTGTAAAAATCCTTAAAATATGCATAAATTGTAATTAAAAAGTATTAAAATAGACAACTTTTAAGATTTTACGTTGCAATATGCAATGTTTAATTCATGTATTTATGTGTAATACATAATCCAAATGTGTAATCATAATAAGTATTGCCATGACGCATACACCTAAAAAAGACTTTTGTTAAAAGAAAACACGTTAAACCGCACATTTCCTTTATCTAGAATCCTTTGGACTATGTGTCGTCTGTGCAATATATGTATATATCAGAACATGTTAATACTATTTATGTTGCAGTTACTTTGAGGAAGGCTTATACTTCCAGTTTGGCATGTGTCTCAACGTATCAGGCTTACTGAACGCATATGTACATTGCCATGAACATTGCTTAGTACTTAATTTCATCAATATATCATAACACTCCCTTATTCATATTATAATATTATTTAAATCATGTAGAAAGGTTGTAAATTACTGATTCTTACAAGTTTACACATATATTGTAAAAAATATTAACTAAACTAAATGCATAAAAATGTGTCAATAGTGGGTGGGGTAAAATGACTTCTAATTTGAAGCAAAATAGAGATTTTAAACTGAATTCAATGCTAAAAAAGAGCTTATTTACGCTTTATGTAACTCAGTGAATTGTAAACTTACGTGCATCTTTAAAAAGTGCATCAATAATTATTCACACAAGCATGACATTCAAAAATGAACATCAAAAGCTTATATGAAAGCGCCACAATGATAACCTATTAATGTTCGATTTTTTTTATATAAGCTACCTGTTCCAGATTGCTATCATGGAAAAATGTAATCTATATACATTGCTATTTTCAAAAAGTGATGGTAGAATTTGTCCCTTGAGTTGGTAACAATATCGAAAATTTTGGGTCCTGGCTCAAGGCCTATGTGTATCACCCAGCAGTATTAAATTTGAAGTCACTTTAGTAATTTTTGAGTACAAGAATTTAAAGTATAAAACAACAAAGGGCAATAACTCTAATTTAAATAAAGATAAGAGTTAAAGTCCGCTATCATTTTGTGACTTTCATTGCAGTCCCATTAGTAGTGTTTTGAGTTATGCTCGGGACAAGATATCCGAACGGAGAGACGGACAAAGTGGCAAGTATATGCGCTTCCTTCGGGGAGCATAAATAGCTAAGAGTGTCATAGACTTTCAACCACCACTGAACTAGTTTATCAACTTTAAAATGAGTTTAAATTTAGTTAAGTAGGATATCAGCAATAAGCAAACTGAACTAAGGGGTACCTAACCTATTATTTATAGTTTATGGCACTAGAAACGGGTGTCTAATCATCGTCTGATCACCTGTCACGGGAGTCTCAGCGGGTGGCTTTAATAATGGTTAGTTAAGAGCACTTGACGTCGTAAATGATGTATGGCCCACCTGTACCATATCTAGCTCAAACAGTTTGTGTGAAGTGTGGAAAGTAGTAAATAAATGCGACCTCCGCGAGATTATTCGGTCTAAACAATGTAAATAGTAAACAATCGTATATCTCTACCTATAATAAACCCGGGCATTTTTTTCTCGGTGCTTGTTTCAGCCAGACAAGATCGACAGTGTTGTTTGAGGCCCTCCTTGTTCCCTGAATCTCTTCAGAGTAATGGCCATTGTTCCCTAGATCCACTAAAGTATTGTCTCTTTTGAAGTAATTGCCAATGTCCCCCTATATATCTAAAACTAGGTAGTTGACACTGATGCATTTTACATTAATGCATTTGAATTAAACAGTATAGCAGGATTTTATGCGATAGCATTATCTTTCTGAAGGGGAACACATAAAATTACCCTACGGTAGCGGATAATTGTTGTATTTCAACGTCGTCTTAATCCAGGCGGGGGATTTCTTGTTCCAAAGTAGGGAATCAAGATCAGGTGGGACTTCTTGTTCCAAAGTAGGGAATCAATATCAGCGGGGCTTCTTGTTCCAGAGTAGGGAATCAACATCAGGGAGAATTGTTCAAAAGAAGGGGACTAAATATTAGGTGTGTGTGGGTGGGGGCGGGGTCTTCTTCTTCCAAAGTAGGGAATCAATATCAGGGGGACTTTTCATGTTCCAAAGTAGGGAATTCGTATCAGGGGGAACTTCTTGTTCCAAAGTATGGAATAAATATTATGGGGGACTGCTTGTTCTAAAGTAGGGACTCAATATCAGGGCGACTTCTTGTTCCGAAGTAGAGAATCAATATCAGGGGGACTTCTTGCTCTAAAGTAGAGAATCAATATCAGGAGGACTTCTTGTTCTAAAGAAGGGAACCAATATCAGGTGGACATGTTGTTCCAAAGTAGAGAATCAATATCAGGGTGGACTTCTTGTTCTAAAGAAGGGAATCAATATCAGGGTGGACTTCTTGTTCTAAAGAAGGGAATCAATACCATGGGGACTTCTTGTTCCAAAGTAAGGAATCAATAATAGGGAGGACTTCTTATTACAAAGTAGGGAATCAATATAAGGGGGACTTCTTGTTCCAAAGAGAATCAATATCAGGCGGACTTCTTGTTCCAAAGCAGGGAATCAATATAAGTGGGACTTCTTCTTCTAAAGTATGGATACAATCTCAGTGGGGCTTCTTGTTCCAAAAGTAGGGAATCAATATCAGGGAGGACTTCTTGTTCTAAAGAAGGGAATCAATATCAGGGTGGACTTCTTGTTCTAAAGAAGGGAATCAATATCAGGGGGACTTCTTGTTCCAAAGTAGGGAATCAATATCAGGGAGGACTTCTTATTCCAAAGTAGTAAATCAATATCAGGGGAACTTCTTGTTGCAAACAAGAGAATCAATATCAGGCGGACTTCTTGTTCAACAGATGGGAATCAATATCAGTGGGACTTCTTGTTCTAAAGTAGGGAGTCAATATCAGGGTGGACTTCTTGTTCTAAAGAAAGGAATCAATATAAGGGAGGACTTCTTGTTCTAAAGTAGGGAATCAACATCAGTGGGAATTCTTGTTCTAAAGCAGGGAACCAGTATGAGAGGGGACTTCTTGTTCCAAATTAGGGAATCAATATCAGGTGAGACTTCTTGTTCTAAAGTTGGGAATCAATATCAGAGAGTACGTCTTATTCCAAAGTAGGAAATCAATATTAGGGGGACTTCTTGTTCCAAAGAGAATCAATATCAGGCGGACTTCTTGTTCCAAAGCAGGGAATCAATATAAGTGGGACGTCTTGTTCTAAAGTATGGAATCAATATCAGTTGGGATTCTTGTTCTAGAGTAGGGATCAATGGTATTGGGGACGTCTTGTTCCAAAAGCAGGGAATCAATATCAGGGAGGACTTCTTGTTCTAAAGAAGGAAATCAATATCAGGGTGGACTTCTTGTTCTAAAGAAGGGAATCAATATCAGGGTGGACTTCTTGTTCTAAAGAAGGGAATCAATATCAGGGGGACTTCTTGTTTCAAAGTAGGAAATCAATATCAGGGAGGACTTCTTATCCAAAGTAGTGAATCAATATCAGGGGGACTTCTTGTTCCAAACAAGAGAATCAATATCAGGCTGACTTCTTGTTCAAAAGAAGGGAATACATATCAGTGGGACTTATTGTTTTAAAGTAGGGAATCAATATCAGCGAGGCTTCTTGTTCTAGAGTAGGGAATCAATAGTATGGCGACTTCTTGTTCCAAAGTAGGGAACCAATATCAGGGAGGGCTTCTTATTCCAAAGTAGGGAATCAATATCAGGGGTACTTCTTGTTCAAAAGAAGGGGAATACATACTATGGAGGGGGGCTTCTTGTTCCAAAGTGGGGAATCTATATTAGTGGGACTTCTTGTTCTAAAGCAGGGAACCAATACGAGAGGGGACTTCTTGTTAAAAGGAGGGAATCAGTATCAGGGGGGCTTCTTGTTCCAAAGTAGGGAATCAATATCAGGGGGACTTCTTGTTCAAAAGAAGGGGAATACATACTATGGAGGGGGGCTTCTTGTTCCAAAGTGGGGAATCTATATTAGTGGGACTTCTTGTTCTAAAGCAGGAAACCAAAACGAGAGGGGACTTCTTGTTAAAAGGAGGGAATCAGTATCAGGGGGGCTTCTTGTTCCAAAGTAGGGAATCAAAATCAGGGAGGACTTCTTGTTCCAAAGTAGGGAATCAACATCGTGGGTGGGAGGGTGTCTTGTTCCAAAGTAGCGAATCAAAGTCAGTAGGACTTCTTGTTCCAAAGTAGGGAATCAACATCGTGGGTGGGAGGATGTCTTGTTCCAAAGTAGCAAATCAAAGTCAGTAGGACTTCTTGTTCTAAAGTAGGGAATCAATAGCAGGGTAGACTTCTTGTTCTAAAGTAGGGAATCAATAGCATGGTAGACAATTTGTTCTAAACAAGGGAATCAATATCAGGATGGACTTGTTCTAAAGAAGGGAATGAATAGCATGGTAGACTATTTGTTCTAAACAAGGGAATCAATATCAGGGTGGACTTCTTGTTCCAAAGAAGAGAATCAATATCAAGGGGACTTCTTGTTCCAAAGTAGAGAATCAACATCAGGGGGACTTCTTGTTCCAAAGTCGAGAATCAATATCGGGGAGGACTTCTTGTTCCAAAGTTGAGAATCAATATCATGGAGAACTTCTTGTTCCAAAGTAGGGAATCAATATTATGGGGGACTTCTTGTTCTAAAGTAGGAAATCAGTATCAGGGGAAGACTTTTTGTTCCAAAAGAGGGAGTTCTTGTTCCAAAGTAGGGAATCAATATCAGGGAGGACTTCTTGTTCCAAAGCAGGGAATCAATATCAGGGAGACTTCTGGTTCTAAAGCAGAGAATCAATATCAGGGGGGGACTTATTGTTCCAGTAGGCAATTAATATCAGAGGGCACTTCTTTTTCCAAAGAAGAGAATCAATATCAAGGGGACTTCTTGTTCCAAAGTAGAGAATCAACATCAGGGGGACTTCTTGTTTCCAAGTAGGAAATCAATATCAGGGAGACTTCTTGTTCCAAAGTTGAGAATCAATATCAGGGAGGACTTCTTGTTCCAAAGTTGAGAATCAATATCATGGAGAACTTCTTGTTCCAAAGTAGGGAATCAATATTATGGGGGAATTCTTGTTCTAAAGTAGGAAATCAGTATCAGGGAAAGACTTTTTGTTCCAAAAGAGGGAGTTCTTGTTCCAAAGTAGGGAATCAATATCAGGGAGGACTTCTTGTTCCAAAGCAGGGAATCAATATCAGGGAGACTTCTGGTTCTAAAGCAGAGAATCAATATCAGGGGGACTTCTTGTTCCAAAGCAGGGAATCAATATCAGGGAGACTTCTGGTTCTAAAGCAGAGAATCAATATCAGGGGGACTTATTGTTCCAGTAGGGAATTAATATCAGAGAGACTTCTGGTTCTAAAGCAGAGAATCAATATCAGGGAGACTTTTTGTTCCAAAGTTGAGAATCAATATGAGGGAGGACATCTTGTTCCAAAATTGAGAATCAATATCATGGAGATCTTCTTGTTTCAAAGTAGGGAATCAATATTATGGGGGACTTCTTGTTCTAAAGTAGGAAATCAGTATCAGGGGGACATCTTGTTTCAAAGAAGGGAGTTATTGTTCCAAAGTAGGGAATCAATATCAGTGCGACTTATTGTTCCAAAGAAGAGAATCAATATCAGAGGGATTTCTTGTTCCAAAGTAGGGAATCAATATCAGAGGGATTTCTTGTTCCAAAGAAGAGAATCAATATCAGGGCGACTTCTTGCTCTAAAGTAGAGAATCAATATCAGGAGGACTTCTTGTTCTAAAGAAGGGAACCAATATCAGGTGGACATGTTGTTCCAAAGTAGGGAATCAATATCATGGGTGACTTCTTGTTCTAAAGAAGGGAATCAATATCAGGGTGGACTTCTTGTTCTAAAGAAGGGAATCAATATCAGGGGGACTTCTTGTTCCAAAGTAAGGAATCAATAACAGGGAGGACTTCTTATTCCAAAGTAGGGAATCAATATAAGGGGGATTTGTTGTTCCAAAGAGAATCAATATCAGGCGGACTTCTTGTTTCAAAGCAGGGAATCAATATAAGTGGGACTTCTTCTTCTAAAGTATGGATCAATATCAGTGGGGATTCTTGTTCCAAAAGTAGGGAATCAATATCAGGGAGGACTTCTTGTTCTAAAGAAGGAAATCAATATCAGGGTGGACTTCTTGTTCTAAAGAAGGGAATCAATATCAGGGGGACTTCTTGTTCCAAAGTAGGAAATCAATATCAGGGGAACTTCTTGTTCACAACAAGAGAATCAATATCAGGCGGACTTCTTGTTCAAAAGATGGGAATCAATATCAGTGGGACTTCTTGTTCTAAAGTAGGGAGTCAATATAAGGGTGGACTTCTTGTTCTAAAGAAAGGAATCAATATAAGGGAGGACTTCTTGTTCCAAAGTAGGGAATCAACATCAGGGGGACTTCTTGTTCTAAAGCAGGGAACCAATATGAGAGGAGACATTTTGTTCCAAATTAGGGAATCAATATCAGGTGGGACTTCTTGTTCTAAAGTTGGGAATCAATATCAGGGAGAACTTCTTATTCCAAAGTAGGAAATCAATATTAGGGGGACTTCTTGTTCCAAAGAGAATCAATATCAGGCGGACTTCCTGTTCCAAAGCAGGGAATCAATATAAGTGGGACTTCTTGTTCTAAAGTATGGAATCAATATCAGTGGGGATTCTTGTTCAAGAGTAGGGATCAATGGTATTGGGGACTTCTTGTACCAAATGTAGAGAATCAATATCAAGGAGGACTTCTTGTTCTAAAGAAGGAAATCAATATCAGGGTGGACTTCTTGTTCTAAAGAAGGGAATCAATATCAGGGAGACTTCTTGTTTCAAAGTAGGGAATCAATGTCAGGGAGGACTTCTTATCCAAAGTAGTGAATCAATATCAGGGGGACTTCTTGTTCCAAACAAGAGAATCAATATCAGGCAGACTTCTTGTTCAAAAGAAGGGAATACATATCAGTGGGACTTATTGTTCTAAAATAGGGAATCAATATCAGCGAGGCTTCTTGTTCTAAAATAGGGAATCAATAGTATGGCGACTTCTTGTTCTAAAGAAGGGAATCAATATCACGGGGAATTATTGTTCCAAAGTAGGGAACCAATATCAGGGAGGGCTTCTTATTCCAAAGTAGGGAATCAATATCAGGGGTACTTCTTGTTCAAAAGAAGGGGAATACATACTATGGAGGGGGGCTTCTTGTTCCAAAGTGGGGAATCTATATTAGTGGGACTTCTTGTTCTAAAGCAGGGAACCAATACGAGAGGGGACTTCTTGTTAAAAGGAGGGAATCAGTATCAGGGGGCTTCTTGTTCCAAAGTAGGGAATCAATATCAGGGGGACTTCTTGTTCAATAGAAGGGGAATACATACTATGGAGTGGGGGCTTCTTGTTCCTAAGTGGGGAATCTATATTAGTGGGACTTCTTGTTCTAAAGCAGGGAACCAATACGAGAGGGGACTTCTTATTAAAAGGAGGGAATTAGTATCAGGGGGGCTTCTTGTTCCAGAGTAGGGAATCAATATCAGGGAGGACTTCTTGTTCCAAAGTAGGGAATCAACATCGTGGGTGAGAGGGTGTCTTGTTCCAAAGTAGCGAATCAAAGTCAGTAGGACTTCTTGTTCCAAAGTAGGGAATCAATATCAGTGGGACTTCTTATTCTAAAGTAGGGAATGAATAGCAGGGTAGACTTCTTGTTCTAAAGTAGCGAATCAATAGCATGGTAGACTATTTGTTCTAAACAAGGGAATCAATATCAGGGTGGACTTCTTGTTCTAAAGTAGGGAATCAATAGCATGGTAGACTATTTGTTCTAAACAAGGGAATCAATATCAGGGTTGACTTCTTGTTCTAAAGAAGGGAATCAATATCAGGGTGGACTTATTGTTCTAAAGAATGGAATCAAGATCAGGTGGACTTCTTGTTCTAAAGTAGGGAACCAATATGAGGGGGGACTTCTTGCTCCAAATTAGGGAATCAATATCAGGTGAGACTTCTCGTTCCAAAGTAGGTAATCAATATCAGTGGGACTTCTTGTTCTAATGTAGGGAATCTATATCAGGGTGGACTTCTTGTTCTAAAGAAAGTAATCAATATCAGGGAGGACTTCTTGTTCCAAAGTAGGAAATCAACATCAGGGGGACTTCTTGTTCCAAAGTAGGGAATCAATATCAGGGAGGACTTCTTGTTCCAAAGCAGGGAATCAATATTAGGGAGACTTCTGGTTCTAAAGCAGAGAATCAATATCAGGGGGACTTATTGTTCCAGTAGGGAATTATTATGAGAGGGCACTTCTTATTCCAAAGTAGAAAATCAACATCAGGGGGACTTCTTGTTTTCAAGTAGGAAATCAATATCAGGGAGACTTCTTGTTCCAAATTTGAGAATCAATATCAGGGAGGACTTCTTGTTCCAAAGTTGAGAATCAATATCATGGAGAACTTCTTGTTCCAAAGTAGGGAATCAATATTATGGGGGACTTCTTGTTCTAAAGTAGGAAATCAGTACCAGGGGAGACTTTTTGTTCCAAAAGAGGGAGTTATTGTTCCAAAGTAGGGAATCAATATCAGGGAGGACTTCTTGTTCCAAAGCAGGGAATCAATATCAGGGAGACTTCTGGTTCTAAAGCAAAGAATCAATATCAGGGGGACTTCTTGTTCCAAAGCAGGGAATCAATATCAGGGAGACTTCTGGTTCTAAAGCAGAGAATCTATATCAACGGGACTTATTGTTCCAGTAGGGAAATAATATCAGAGAGACTTCTGGTTCTTAAGCAGAGAATCAATATCAGGGAGACTTCTTGTTCCAAAGTTGAGAATCAATATCAGGGAGGCCATCTTGTTCCAAAATTGAGAATCAATATCATGGAGAACTTCTTGTTTCAACGTAGGGAATCAATATTATGGGGGACTTCTTGTTCTAAAGTAGGAAATCAGTATCAGGGGGACTTCTTGTTTCAAAGAAGGGAGTTATTGTTCCAAAGTAGGGAATCAATATCAGTGCGACTTCTTGTTCCAAAGAAGGGAATCAATATCAGGGGGACTTCTTGTTCAAAAGTAGGGAATCAATATCAGAGGGATTTCTTGTTCCAAAGAAGAGAATCAATATCAGGGGGACTTCTTGTTCCAAAGCAAGGAATCAATATCAGTGAAACTTCTTGTTCTAAAGTAGGGAATAAATATCAGTGGGGCTTCTTGCTCCAGAATACTGAATCAATAGTATGGAGGACTTATTGTTCCAAACTAGGGAATCAACATCAGGGGGACTTGTTCAAAAGAAGGGGAATACATACTATGGAGGGGCGGCTTCTTGTTCCAAAGTGGGGAATCTATATTTGTGGAACTTCTTGTTCTAAAGCAGGGAACCAATACGAGAGGGGACTTCTTGTTAAAAGTAGGGAATCAGTATCAGGGGGCTTCTTGTTCCAAAGTAGGGAATCAATATCAGGGAGGACTTCTTGTTCCAAAGTAGGGAATAGTTTACCATGCTATTGATTCCCTACTTTAGAACAAAAAGTCTACCCTCATATTGGTTCCCTACTTTAGAACAAGAAGTCCCCTTGATCTTGATTCCATTCTTTAGAACAATAAGTCCACCCTAGGGAACCAATATGAGGGAGGACTTCTTGCTCCAAATTAGGGAATCAATATCAGGTGAGACTTCTCGTTCCAAAGTAGGGAATCAATATCAGTGGGACTTCTTGTTCTAATATAAGGAATCAATATCAGGATGGACTTCTTGTTCCAAAGTAGCGAATCAACATCAGGGGGACTTCTTGTTCCAAAGTAGGGAATCAATATCAAAGAGGACTTCTTGTTCCAAAGCAGGGAATCAATATCAGGGGGACTTATTGTTCTAGTAGGGAATTAATATCAGAGGGCACTTCTTGTTCCAAAGAAGAGAATCAATATCAAGGGGACTTCTTGTTCCAAAGTAGAGAATCAATATCATGGAGGACTTCTTGTTCCAAAGTTGAAAATCAATATCAGGGAGGACTTCTTGTTCCAAAGTTGAGAATCAATATCAGGGAGGACTTCTTGTTTCAAAGTTGAAAATCAATATCAGGGAGGACTTCTTGTTCCAAAGTTGAGAATCAATATCATGGAGAACTTCTTGTTCCAAAGTAGGGAATCAATATTATGGGGGACTTCTTGTTCTAAAGTAGGAAATCAGTATCAGGGGAGACTTTTTGTTCCAAAAGTGGGATTCAATATCAGGGTGGACTTATTGTTCTAAAGGGAAACAATATCAGGGGGTTTCATTGTTCTAAAGCCATGAATCAATATTAGGGTGGACTCCTTCATCTAAAGTAGGGAATCAATACCAGGGTGGTATTTTTGTTCCAATGTTGAGAATCAATATCAAGGTCAAATTCTTATTCCATCAACATTGATGACATGGACATAACTATGTACCATCAACACTGACGTCATGGCCATAACTATGTACCATCAACACTGACGTCATGGCCATAACTATGTACCATCAACACTGACGTCATGGCCATAACTATGTACCATCAACACTGACGTCATGGCCATAACTATGTACCATCAACACTGACGTCATGGCCATAACTATGTACCATCAACACTGACGTCATGGCCATAACTATGTACCACCAACAGTTAGATCATGGCCAGTACTTAAAACTTACCATTATTTACAACGCTATTATTGAAGCAACCGTCAGTGGTTCTACCAAGGTGCTCGAAGTTGCCATATGGCCGTAGGTGTTAGGGTGACTATTAAATCCAATTCAATACTATTATTCGTTAATATTGTTAATAAAACCATTGTAACATTTTATAATTTTTTATAATTTAATCTAATTTTTTAATGAATTACACCATTACAAATGTGCAAATCTGAATAAGTTCAGCGTCATTGAAGAAGCTTGGCTAGTTCAGTGTCAATGAAGGAGCTTGGTTAGGTCTGTGTCAGTGAAGGAGCTTTGTTGGTTCTGTGTCAATGAAGGAGCTTGGTTAGATCTGTGTCAATGAAGAAGCTTGGTTAGATCTGTGTCAATGATGGAGCTTGGTTATGCCTGTGTCAATGAAGAAGCCTGGTTAGATCTGGGTCAATAAAGAAGCTTGGTTAGAAGTCTGAACTGTGTCAATAAAGGAGCTTGGTTAGGTCCGTGTCAATGAAGAAGCTTGGTTAGATCTGTGTCAATGATGGAGCTTGGTTAGGTCCGTGTCAATGTAGAAGCCTGGATAGATCTGTGTCAATGATGGAGCTTGGTTAGGTCCGTGTCAATGAAGAAGCTTGGTTAGATCTGTCAATGAGGGAGCTTGGTTAGATCTGTGTCAATGATGGAGCTCTGTGTCAATGAAGGAGCCTGGTTAGATCTGTGTCAATGAAGAAGCTTGGTTAGAACTGTGTCAATGATGGAGCTTGGTTAGGTCCGTATCAATGAAGAAGCTTGGTTAGATCTGTGTCAATGATGGAGCTTGGTTAGGTCCGTGTCAATGAAGAAGCTTGGTTAGATCTGTGTCAATGATAGAGCTTGGTTAGGTCCGTATCAATGAAGAAGCTTGGTTAGATCTGTGTCAATGATGGAGCTTGGTTAGATCTGTGTCAGTGAAGAAGCCTGGTTAGGTCTGTCTCAATGATGGAGCTTTGTTAGATCTGTGTCAATGATGGAGCTTGGTTAGGTCTGTGTCAATGATGGAGCTTGGTTAGGTCTGTGTCAATGATGGAGCTTGATACTCCTGTAACTCTTCAAAATGTCTTTTTGTTGACAAAAGTTCCATTTCAAATTTGTCCATGCCCTTTTCCAAAGTCCCATTTTCTTCTATTCGAAGGTTTGAAGTGTTTGCCTGAATAAGAAACAAAATGGTAGCGTTTACTATAAAAGTATAAACATTAAATCGTAAGCTTGCGTATACTATACGTCAAATACCAGGTATTTCAATTTAAAATTTTCTTATCATTAAAGACACAATTTGTTCTTTTTTAAATCTATCAAAATTCAAAACTGAAACATTTACAAAATTACTAAATTCAAGAAATTAAACCAATATTCCAATCATCCAATATAACTGTACTAAAGTTCTGACAAATGAAATCACAAACTTGCCAACATTATAGAATGCAAGTATGTCCATAATTTTTCTCAGTTTTTCTTAGTTTTTTTCTTTTTCCCAACCATGGATTTCATATTAAAGTTGGTTTATAGGTGGGTGAGTTATTTTTATTTCTGATGACCATACAAAATGAATGTTTTAGAATTTCTATAAATGTTCAGGGTAAGGCCCGTTTTCAATGATAGGAAGGGAAACAGCGATACAACATTTTTAGAGTTTGCCCAATCAACTTAAAAACTAAACAACATTAAAAAGAGTTTAAACAAAATCTACAATTAACCATATTTTCTAGTTCTTTTCTTATTAATTTATACTAAGCCTATAAAAATGTTTGGTTGGTTGAATTGTGTTCTACATTGTTTTTGGCACATTTTAGCTAAATATGACGGCTGGGGTTATTGAGTGGTGGATGTCCACCTCCCTGTGGTGTTCGAACCCGCAGTGGTGCCCATCAAAACAGAGACTTACCAGCATTAAAGAGGCCAAAAATGTCCGACAGATTTCAAAGACAGGTTTTCCTTGCACAACATGGTGGAATTTCACACTGTTGCCTCTATACAGGTTGTCTAAGACACCAGTGCCATATTTATTTATGTCAAAAGGTTCATGTCCGTCCTCTTCTTCCAATCTGGGGACTATTTTTTCTTCCCATTCTGCAACCCGTTTAGACAACTCTGTTATTTGGGCATATTCCTGCGCACTTGCCATGTACTCTTCCTGTATGGTAGAAAAACTAGAACTATCAATGAAGGTGATAAATACCCATGCAAACAAATTGTGTCATGTACATGTACACTTCATGTTCATAATGTACACAAAGTTTTAATTCAATATCTTCCAAATTGTAGAAGAAGTTCGCTCTACAATATTGCATATGCTGAATATAGCAATTTTGACTTAGTGCAAGGGCAATAATTCTGCATGGAATGGAGCAAGCCACACCAAAATTGTGTCACGCACATCTACACTTCATGTTGATCATGTACAGAAAGTTTCAATTCAATATCTTGAAAACTGTAAAAGAAGTTCGCTCCACAAGATTGCATATGTTGAATATAGCAATTTTGACTAAGTGCAAGGGAAATAACACTGCATGGAAATGAGCGAGCCACACCAAAATTGAGTCACGCGCATCTACACTTCATGTTGATCATGTATACAAAGTTTCAATTCCGTATCTTGAAAACGGTAGAAGAAGTTCGCTCTACAAGATTCAACAGACCGACCGACAGACCGACCAACCGACCGACCGACACAGACCATCGGCCGCAGTGACTCCTATATACCCCATCTCAAACTTCGTTTGCGGTGGTACCCCCTCTCAAACTTAGTTTGCTGGGGTATAAAAAGTTAACAAAAATAAATAAATAAGAAACCCCCCAACCCTAAAAACACTGTTTCAGGGTGAGAGTGCAATAATGGAATGTCATATTGGATAAAAATGAATAAAGTAACGATTGCCACTATCTTGGAAACTTTTGTGAACATGAACATTTGAAAAAAGAACATTTCATCTATTTGCTATGAAGGAAGATATACAAAATAACTGCAAGACAGGAACTATTTCACTTAACTAAATTGTAATTTAGATGTGATTTCACAAGAAATATATACAAAAGATAGAAAATATTTGACAGAACTTTTGTATGCAATTCATCCAAGATATATTCAGGGATAGAAACTCTCAAATGAAAATTAACAAGAGTTGCGCGCAACATGATGTCTCGCCTAAAGAAACATGTCCATCATACATGTTTCAAGCGACCTTCATCTTGACAAAATCGAGGGTTCATAGCAATTGTTAACAAAGTCAAGCAAGACTGGTAGCATTCATAGTTTTCAATAAATGAAGCTAAATGCAAATATTATTGGATGGACAAGCATTACCATTCTATACACCGGATTTTGATTTTGCAATCCTACCCAAAAACAGTGTACATGTGTATGGTAGTTAATTGAATATTAAAATAACATGCCTTAAATTTTGAATGTTGATAGTTATTCATGCAATACAATTCCTGGATTAAAACACACAAAAGTTCATCATTTATAAAGGTCCTGCATTATTATCAGGAGTGAAACATTTAAAACTGAATGTGACAACATCATTACGGTAATTGATTAGTCAAAGTCTATAATGAACATTATGCAAAGTGCATGCCGGTACTCTATGGACTTAAAGATTGTTTTAAATTATAATTTTTGTTACAGTGTATTATAGGAAACTGTTAATGTTCCATCTATATTTATGAACTACTTCACCCTTAAATTGATAATTTTATACTTTATTATGTTTTAAATTAGGCCCCAAAGCCTGATGTACTTGAGTTCCCTTTAATACCTGATAGCTATCTGCAGAAACTACACATTGGGACTTGATGTAAAATTGAAGTAATTTGCCAACTTGTATTGTTTCAGGAACTGACCTGTTAATTAATCTGCATGATCATGTTTTATCAAGAAATGTCAACTCATAGTAATTCTGTTGCTGGAGTATGTTACAATGGTAATGGCAAATTGTATACATTCATTCATTTCATTATCTTAAAGGGACATATGGCAATCTTGAAGTGTTTATGAAGCATTGCAATTATTGTTTCGATTTATATATCCAGTATCATATTCACTTTAAACCTACTTGCATATAAATAAATTAAGTTTTCAATGTTTCTCCCCCCGTGTGGTTGCCGGGGTAGAATACAACCACTGCAAACACACCGTCACATGCAGAGGGGTAGGACACCCCCATTCATATTCATTTGTCATTTTTTGTTCATGCTCATTAAAGGTCTTCATCATGACCCCTGCATTGTTTCAGGTGCCATCTCGCTCGCATCAAAAGAGCAGTGGCAGAAAAACAATAACGTGGCTCCAGCGTAAATGGAGTTTCTACGATAGAATTTGCAGCAACTCTGCAGTTCAGGGTGAGAAGGTTCTAGGCCCATTTTCCATATTTGATCTCGATGTACATGGAAGATGAGCCTGGCATGTTCATGCCTTTTAGGCGCCATATAACCTATTCATGTGTTGGTGCGCCTTAAAACCCCAATTCAATTCAATTCAAGGTTTCTCACTGATTTTACCATAAGTTAAAGATACATTATTATCAACAGTTAATTATATGTAAAATAATTTACTTCATATTTCTTTTAGTGCAATTAATATTAATGACTGAACAAATACAAGTTATGCAGAAAAACTAGTGTGACCTTGTGATTTTAACACATTCAGATTGTCATGTGTACCTTTAAGAGAATTTATAATACACATAAACTTTAAATTACCCAGCTGCAACAATAAATTGCCCCAGCGATTGGTGACTGTATACTGTAATTGCTTCAATTATCACTTATCAGGGAAAATGTCATACATATAATTAATGTAATACTGTTCTAGATACTGCTATGAAAGACGCATTTTTACTCAATTGTTATTAATTCTTAAACTTCCATAAATAGTAGCAATAACTGTTGCTTTTATCGAAGTTCATTATCTGGCAGTATGCTATCAAGACAGTATTTAAGGGAATTTGTAATATATTTTTTGAATTTAATAAATGAGTCAATAAGAAAAAGATTTGTTATTTGTTTAAACATATTTTTATCCAGAATATTTTCAACCTTATATATGTTACACTGATTGGAATTAAAGTAAAAAGTTAACCTTCCAAAGATAGACACTTTTGATAAACCTTTGCTGGAGTATCAAATTACCCAGCTTGTTGCAGTAGCTACATAAAAAAGATAATGCAATTAAGTTCCTGTCAAACCTTATAAAACTCACATGAAAATTGGAATGTGTATGCATTTAAAATAGAATAAAGCTATACAGATTATGGCTGGACAAGAACAATGAGTTTATGGCTGGACAAGAACAATGTCCAGTGAGTTTATATATGAGATTTTGAACACTGTACATTGCTGCAGTGCTGCGAAAACAATGTGAAATTTGGAGAATATACATTTATTAAAGTGACCCGACCTTGACCAAGGGTCAGTTGGAGAGCTGGAAGTCGCTGAAATAAGAACAATGACCAGTGAGGTTATATATGAAATTTGAACACTCTACTCCAAAAAACAACAAAGTTATAATAATTTAACGCACTTTAACACATTTTTTTTGGAGACGGTAGATGCATTTCAGAGGAAACTGACCTTGACACAGGGTCAGTTGGAGACTGATAGTTACTGGAATAAGAAGAACAATAACCAGTGAAGTTATATATGAAATTTGAACACTCTACTCCAAAGGAGAAATAAGTTATAAGAACTTAACCGAAATCTTAACAAAAATCTTAACAAAAATCTTAACAAAAATCTTAACGCTGACATATTGTATTATAACTTTCTTGTCCTTGGGAGTAGAATGTTCAAATTTCATATATAACCTCCTGGTCATTGCCCGTCTTAATGCTAATAACTTCCAGCCCTGCAACTGACCGTGGGTCGGAGTCAAGGTCAGTAAAATACATGTACCGTCAATATTTATGTTAAAATTTGGTGATGGTACATGTATTTAAGTGACCTTGACTCTGACCCACGGTCAGTTGCAGGGCTGGAAGTTATTGGCATTAAGACGGGCAATGAGCAGGAGGTTATATATGAAATTTGAACACTCTACTCCAAAGGAGAAATAAGTTATAAGAACTTAACCGAAATGTTAACCGAAATGTTTCCCGAAATGTTAACCGAAATCTTAACGCTGACATATTGTATTATAACTTTCTTGTCATTGGGAGTAGAATGTTCAAATTTCATATATAACCTCCTGGTCATTGCCAGTCTTAATGCTAATAACTTCCAGCCCTGCAACTGACCGTGGGTCGGAGTCAAGGTCAGTAAAATACATGTACCGTCAATATTTATGTTAAAATTTGGTGACGGTACATGTATTTAAGTGACCTTGACTCTGACCCACGGTCAGTTGCAGGGCTGGAAGTTATTTGCATTAAGACGGGCAATGAGCAGGAGGTTATATATGAAATTTGAACATTCTACTCCCAAGGACAAAAAAGTTATAATACAATATGTTGACGCCGTCGAGCCCGCCAACATTAGCAACACCTATAGTCTCGCATATTTTCAAAAGGCGAGACATGAGCAGGAGGTTATATATGAAATTTGAACATTCTACTCCCAAGGACAAAAAAGTTATAATACAATATGTTGACGCCGTCGAGCCCGCCAACATTAGCAACACCTATAGTCTCGCATTTTTTCAAAAGGCGAGACAATAATTTAACAGTATTTATAGGAAAATACATAATATCTGATTGCCTTACCACGTGCTTAGATAGAACATATTTCACTTAACATTTGTAATTTAGATATGATTTCACAAGAAATATATACAAACGATAGAAAATATTTGACAGAACTTTTGTATGCAATTCATCCAAGATATATTCAGGGATAGAAACTCTCAAATGAAAATTAATAATTTAACAGTATTTATAGCAAAATACATAATATCTGATTGCCTTACCACGTGCTTGCGGACAAGGTCTTCATAGCTGTTCAC
This sequence comes from Cyrtodaria siliqua, assembly GCA_037043455.1. NCBI lineage: Eukaryota > Metazoa > Mollusca > Bivalvia > Adapedonta > Hiatellidae > Cyrtodaria > Cyrtodaria siliqua. The sequence goes on from JAWPHD010004200.1 coordinate 126,995, forward strand.
GATTATACCGTCGTCCATTCTCTCTAAAATGAAAAATATATCATAGACGTAGCAGGAAGTCAACTACCCCATCCTCACTGGGTCACTCACCCATCGATACATGGAGTAGAATTAAGCAAGCGGTGCAACTGAGTTTCAATCAGAAGCAATGGCCAATGATTGATAGGAGTCGAAAAACGAGGACCAAATGTGCCTAAGATGTTTTACTGGTAAAAAATACAAGTTAAGCAAAAAGTCTGAAAGGGCTCTGTTACAAGAACATTGTTGCAAAGATTCAATTGAATTCAAAACAGTTTCCATATATTAATATTAGCCAGTTTGAATGTCTGACAACTACGAAAAACACGTATAATTAACCTATTTAAGGACCATATATGTCATTTCAACCTTTTTGAATATAAAGTCTTCAGGTTGATCGTGGAGATGTTTTTTCATAAAAATAAAAACTTAAAAAAATGCTGGACAAAGTATTCACTACAAAAGTCAAATCAACGAAGAAAATAAGGTAGATGTCTCGTTTTAGATCCAGACAGATATTCTTAAGACATTAAGATAACAGCTGTCCTTGATCAACGCTTGAATTTTTGTTTGACAGGCCTTATCAACATATTTGAGTTATTAAAACCGGCTCTAGAGAGAATACAAAAATACGGGAACCGTGCTATTCTCTTACCATCCAATAGATCTCCGTGGGTCTTTAACATGGTCGGAGAATAAGTCTCCAATACACGCTGAACAAGAAATGTCACCAATAAGTGACATATGTTCTGAAAATGTTGACTCATTTGATCTCGATGTGTGACCTTGACCTTTGAGATACGAACCTGATTATTCCACAAGACGCACATTCTCACTGTGGTTAACATTTGTGTGAAGTTCAACGGAAATCCCTTCAGTTCTTTCAAAGTTATGGCAGATACATGATTGTTTTGGATGGAAGGACAGACGGACGGACAGTGTGATTACTTTGGGGGGATAAAAAGATGAAGGCATTAAGGGTCTTGCTCAAGGACAAGCTAAAGAAACCCAGTGACGTCAGTGAGGCTCGACTCCGACTACACCGTGCTATTCCGACATGATTTGATAGATTATTACCTGCCCAACTCCTCTCCTGCAAATTGTTGGAGAATGACTCGTTTGATCTCATGCCTCCGTCTATGGCATTGAACAAGTTGTCATCTACTAGAGGCTCTATGTCATCATCTTCGCTTGCGTCCAATCCTATGATAGAATAAAAAATAAAGAAGGTCTCATGCAACTATGGATTTATGTAGTGAGTCAACAACAGGAGGCTCTGTCACTGGCCTCCAATCATAGGATAGAATAAGCAGGTAATTAAGGTCTCACACAACTATTGATTAATGTATTAATTTATACATAAGTCATCCGAAGAAGCATTATTTTATCATGGTCCAGTTTTGGGAAAGAATAATCAAGAATTAAGGGGAGCATACTTTCCTACAGATATATCATACCCCACAAGGCAATTTTTGCACTTCGCGTGAAAAACGTGATCGAAACAACAATCTGAAGATAAATGACCTGAGGTAATTAAATACCACCGAATAATGATTTGAGTTGAGTTTTCTTAATTGTTTGATAAAACGGACCTTTTGGCATTCCAATCAAATTAACGCATGAAAAAAAGTTAATAATAGATGGTCACATACCACTATTGATTTGGGGCTTCTGATTGGTTGAAAAAAGTATAGGGGTCTATTAGGGCATATAGTCAGATTGTAAGGTAGATTCTGATTGGATTAAATTATCCAAATCATAACAAATCCCCATAAAACATCCCAAAAATATATTTCGAACATAAAACATGTTCATTTAGGATATTTTGACTGAAATTTGAATTTTTATGGGTACAATTGTACTGAGAGTATATTTGCAAAAAAGTTAAATTTCTTTACTGCCATTCTGGGGGTGTCCACCTTCAGTGCAATATTAGAGGCTGAAAGCATTACAATACTCCCAATTTGCTGGTCATTTTTGAGTGTCTCTAAGATAGTTCTTTAAAAAAAGTTAGGTTTTATCATCCGTTCTGATATAGGAATAGGGGGTGTAGGCCAAAAGGCTATAATGGAGGCCTATGGGAAATGCAATAGTGGTACATTTCTACTGAATTTTTGACAATATTTTACTTCCTGAAAAGTGTGGTGTCATAGTAGTTCGGACAGGTACATAATTTTGGATGGAGGAAAAACTTTTTTTATTAGATATAACTGAATCAGTTTAACATCAACATTGTTTTCAGCTCATACGAATTTGGAAACAAAACACATAAATTGGTCTTATAGGTCTTAATGAGGAATAAGCCTTTTACGAAGAAGTCTGAGAATCCAATTCACACCCTCCATATATCTCCATACAAATAGATAGAAAGATGAATAAATAAAGATACATGCAATATATTTATATTAATTCTTCTCTCAATCCTTCTTTCTTCTATAGTATATATGTGTAAAGAGTGCCTGTGTAGTCTGTGAGTGTGAATAAAATTAATAAACACATTTAATTTGAAACAGTTAGCATGCTTTAAGTGCATATAGCTATAACTTAAATAATCAAAAGGTTATAACCAATAGGGTGTATACATGTATATCAATTAATAATTAACAAAACCGATTGCGCGCTTTTGAACCCTGTGTCACACAACTAGTATGCCAGCTGTCATCAATGCCATTTTCAAGTTTTAAATAAAATATAAAGATAAATTCTGTGATTATGAAGAAATTAAAGGTGATATCTGTCATTTGTGTACCCTTGCCAGTCACATGGTATACTATGTATTTATTCCATGTTTATATACTAACCATTTTATACAAAGAAGGTCAATATGGACAATAAAACATTGAAGGTTAAACAAAGGACGGGAAAACAAATCTCAAAACTGTCAAATATTGTGTCCACCATTTTGATCCACTCACATCTTTTGTATACAATTATAATTAACATAATAATGGTCTACCATTAAATTATGTTTTGTATTGGTATAAATCACATCTGGGCATTGAAACATAAGTATATCGATTAAAACAGCTCTATTGGATTTATCTTTCACTAAAATGACATGAATGGCCCTGTTGTAATGCAATACAGCAAAGTAATTAAAAGTTTAATCATTATAAAAACGTTAAAGGGCCACAACTCATCCAAAACTCAATGGACTAGAATGCCCCCGACAATATGCGCATCTAAACTTCCTACTGATACTTGCAAAAATCTGTTGAAATGTTTTGGAAGAGAAGTCGAAAAGAAAAGAAAGCGTAAAGACAGAGGGCAACACTATATGACCCCCTCCCAACCTTATATGGCTATAGCTGTGTGCCCCATTTCAACAAATGTGTTATACCTCCAATTGGCTGAATATCGTTGTCGACTCCACCATCGTCATCCTCAGCTTCTACATTCTGATACACAACCTCCTCTCTATGCTATAAGAAACAAGAGGTTTTAATTTAAATAATAAAATAACTAGAATGGAGTTCCATGGAACATCTGTGTCGCCTACCGTGTCCTTATTAAATGTTATGAGCTAGGTCAGGTTGCAGGTTAAAGTTTTATGAAATGAGCCATCTGAAATTAAAGTCGAGGTATTGCACATTTATAACAATATTCCTTGATGTAAGATGAAGATATATGTGAAGTATCATGAACATAGGTCAAATACTTTCAAGTTATGGCCAAGGTCTGGTTGCAGATTAAAGTGTGACGGATGAATGACGACGGACAAAGTGATCCCTAAGTGTCTGCCAAGCAAGGCCTGCAGGTGACACTATAAAAACAGTCATTCTCACTGATGCACATGGCAACATAATCGAAAAACAAGTTTCTTGCGTACTAGACAAGAGTGTCCATTGGACACAAAATACGCCCGTCTAAATTGCTCTGATTGTAAAAGATCACAAAGTAGTCAGATACCATCATGTAACACTATTATATATAAATAAAACAAAGGGAAACATCATAATGTGATTTTTTTTTCTTTATATAAATCAATAAAAATTACGAAACTTTGATGAGTATTATAGTCTAGATGACTAAATTCATATTCTATAGTTAAAGGGAATATAGCGCCACAGCTAAACAAACTCTATTACTGAGAGTTCTGAAAAACTTGGAAAAAGGTGAAAGAATTATCAAAATCGGATGATAAACAAAAAAGATATGACCATTTAAAGGTTGTTCTAAAACAGATATGGGAGCCGCCATTTTTAGAACTATGATGTCATAGTTCCATATTACCATATATGGAATATTGATAAATATCATTTAAAACGAAGAAAATCACTGCAAATGAACGATGTTTGTTTACTGGTGATATAAATCATTATTGCCATTAAGTATTACATAATTATTTTTCATACAGTTGCTGTCATTTTTTCCCTATAAATCAGTAAATTTTCATATTTATAAATATTCCATATATGGTCATTTAGAACCGTGATGTCATAGCTCTCAAAATGGCCGCTTCCATATCCGTTTTAACAGAAACTTCAAACGATCATATCTTCTTTGTTTATCATCCGATTTTGATAATTCTTTCACCCTTATTCAAGTATTTCAGAACTCTCAATAATAAAGATGGTTTGGCTGTGGCGCTACATTCCCTTTAACTACAGTCTGATCATGGCCATTACAGTTACTCTGGCATGGTATATATTTCCCCCTTTTTCCTGTGAAAAATTCCCCTCTTAAAAAAGAAAAATACATTTTTTATTAGAAAATATTAAACTCCAATACAGGAAAACAGTATACTTTTTGCAATTCCCCTTCCTGAAGGCCCTGGCCCCAGTCACCTAAAAGCTGACTAGTATACTATTTTTATAACATCAAATACCGTAATGTTCGCGCTCCGTGAAATTAGATTGGGAGCCGCATTTTAAAATGTCCCAAAACGGAAAAGCGACAATTTCCCAATATCCGGTTGACTTAAATTGCAGTTTATCGCTGAATAAACAGAGTTGCGACTATTTACTGCATTTAATCGCTTAATAAACTGTGTAAGAACTATTTTCTTTGTTGTTTTCTACTGAAATGTTACTCGTCCTCTTGGACGACTGATTCATCGGTTTCACTTGTCCGGATTCGAATTTCACTCGTCAATAAGAGCGGACGAGTGGAATTTTCGTGCCCTGTTTGTGCGTGAATTTTATCTCGACCCTAGGGTGAGATGGAAATATCTAGCCCCGGTAAAATGAGGATATCCTTGTCCGGTATGCAAGAAAATCTGACCTTGCATACCGGATAAGGATATTGGTGTTTTACAACAGTGCAGGGAAATCTGATCTTATTCATGGGGGCAAATTGGTATGCAAGAAAAAGAATTATTTGGGCATCAAGTTCAGTTACGGATATTCTAAGCCTTGGTATAAAGTGTTCTGATCGGTACCTGGGCAGAATTTCTTATTTGTACTGGATACCCACGCTGCACCACTTATTAGGCCAGTAATTATAGCCGAAAATAAGAGTCCAGGTCAAACAAATTCCAACAGAAAGTATTTTAGGATTTTTAGAATCACTGACATGTAATGAGTTTCAGAAAAAAACTCCTCAAGATAAAGATGGTGGGAAATGGTAAATTTTGGGGCAAAAGATAAAAAATCATTTGAGCAAATAAGAATCATTTAATAGTGCGGAAATGCTCTTCCAAATGCATCTCTATGTAAATCAAGGTTTTATAGATGGATATGAGGTTAATAATTTGAGATTTTGGGGCAAAGCTTGGAAAATATGAATAAAATCGTTGATTTCTGTAATACATTTGGTGTTACTAGGCAATAAATGAAAAAAAACACTAAATGAGCTATAAACAATTAGTTTCTTACTGTTTTGCACAGAGAAAGGTACAGAGATGTCCTAGAAAAAAGTCCTTTTGAGTACGACGATATAAAATACTTTATTTTTGGGTCTATAAATGTGTTTTTCATATAAAAAAAAATGCTGAAAACAAGAATCATTTTGTAATAAGATGTTGGAACATAAACTAATCTAATGGAAGTGATAAAATGGGGCACAATTATATATACAAATGTTTCATTGTATCGTAAGTTAATGTGAAAGTTCACATTGTGAGATTTTGGGGCAAAATGTTGAAAAAAATGAATAAAATCGTTGATTTCTATAATACATTCGAAGTACAGTGGCCCGTTTTATGAAACATCTTAAGACGATTTTGCTCTTAAGTCAAATTATTAAATTTATTGCTATAAAAAATTTCATAAACATGTTTTTTAACTATCACATATTTTGTTCATTCAATATTTACACCCTTAATTGTTTGCTTCAAATGCTTTTAAGAAAAATGATGGAAGGTATTTTATTTTGACTTGAAAATACAGCATATTTTATTCATTTTAAAGTGAGGAAACCTTCTTCCAAACCCATCTTCATGTGAAACACGGAATCAGAGATCGATAAGACGCTAATTAAATTAAAACAATTGTCCTTCATCAAAAATCACTGAAAAAGAATCACAAATAAGAATTTCAACAAATATAATTGAAGTGAAAAAACGGTGTATAAAACGTACATTACATATGTTTGATAATATCAGAACTTAGTAGTGAATAAAATGCTCAAATTGCGAGGTCAGGGTCAAAACGTGGAACAGAAATGGAGAAAAAAACCAATGTTTTTGTGATACAATCAAATTACTGGTCTTTAATAATGAAGTATGTATGAACTAAAAGAGACATTTCTAAAAATTACTCGGTCTACATTTGGAATCACACCTATGTGTTTCGATGAAAATCTTGACATTGTGTTATCCGAAAGTCAACGGGACAGAAAATAGTTCACTGTTGCTGTATTCTAAACAGTATGGCCGTTAGCCACACGTGTAAAATGTAAGATCTGCATTGCATATTTGTTACTACAATAAAGATGAAGGTTATATCAGCGATTCCATGTAAATAAAATTGTTGTCACAAAATGTTTCACTATTCAATGTAGATTATTATACACAGTTTTTCATTGTATTTGAAATTAAGAAGAATGCTCAAGCCGTGATTTATTTTGACGACTTGCTTAACAATTGCATAGAATCAACCTTTTCATACACAAAGTAATTGGTTATAAACTAAAAAAGTGTAGAAAGATCATTTTCTTGTATCAGTTTGGCGCATTATAAGTGTTGCACATGTGCACTACTGTGTCAGAAATAAGTCCACACACATACGAGGCTTTATGATTTGGGTGAAAAAAATGCAAGGTTCCCATCAGACATGCCTCCGCAAAGGAGCGAACCCATGCGGGGCAGAGTATTTGAGATGTAGGATGAAGTTTCCCATCATGCATGCCTCGGGAGCAAACCAATTGGGGTAGAGGCCTGTGGCTCCAAAGCCATGGCCGCATACAATGGGTTAGCGAGGCCTCTTGTTTGTAACCAAGCGTGTATACATATGTAAATACATGTATATAGCTTTTTATAGAGTGCGAGGCGTTTAGTCCAAAACAAAAAGTTTATATTAACGTACAAAGTTATTTTAGAAAAATAATAATAGTGATGGATATGCATGTTTTACAAGTGTAATAATGCTACAGCCGAAAACACCAGTTGTGCAGAGTTTGTACCAAACATTTTCGTACACGGGATGTCTGATAGTTAGCTAAATCTATGGATTATCCCACTAGTAACACACTAGTCTTCCATCACACTCATCATCTTTTAAATAACATATATACCTTGGTGTTTTCAACAAATAATTGCTTCTCGGAAGTGTGGGCATTTCATGTTAATGAAAGGTTATATACATTATGAACAACCAAAACAATGTAATCAGAGTGTACATTTATAGCATTGAATGTGTAACAGGTTTTTGTAGAAAGCATGGAATCTCATGTATGCAGTGCCAAAATGTAAGCTCTATGAATTCTATAGAAATTGAGATTCATTTAAATCAATGTTTTAGTTATTTGATCACTCTTTTCTTACATAAACAAGCAATAATATTAGGTGATGTGAACAAAAGCTCCTACAACTTCGACATGAGTATTGCGCAAAATTTCAAAATAGAATTTCATACAGTTACTTTGAGCGTGTTTTTAAAACTTATCATACAGTTTCCGGTGATCTTTTTCATTGAAATGTAATTATCACACCTAAAGATTGCACTATTTTAATATAAGTTACCAAATGTGCTATTTAAATGATTATAAACCCTGTTGTAATGATTGCTTAAACAATATTTCCACCACATATTCAATGAAGTGTATACAATATGTGTATCAAAAGTTATAAATACATATGTATGTAATTACATCATGTTTTTCCTTCATTATTTTATATATAAAATTTCCAAATGATATAAACATGATCCATGGTCGTAACCATTGTAACTAGACATTTATTCAACGGACCTTTTGTTGGCTACAGACCTTAAAATTGAGCATCTAACTAAATTTCTGATAATATAAAACATTTGGATATATGCATATATAGGATAATATCACTTCAAGTAGATTATGTATATTCAAAATACATCTTAACAATGATTCCTGTTTACCATATTTTTTTATGAAAAACATTTTGCCACCCGAACATAATGCACTTTACAACAATATATGCCTGATGACTTTTTTGGGGCACATCCTTGCATCTTGCTCTATGGAAAACCATTATAGATTATCATTTTATAATTCATTTCCCTACTTCTTTAGCTTAAAGGCCAGTACTACGACTGTATTACAGAAATCAACGATTTTATTCATTTTTTCAACATTTGGCCCCAAAAGCTCATAATGTGAACTTTCACATTAACTTACGATACAATGAAACATTTGTATATATAATTGTGCACCATTTTATAACTTCCATTAGACAAGTTCATGTTATTATCTTATTACAAAATGATTCCTCTTTTCAGCGAATTTTTTTATGAAAAACACATTTTTAGACCCAAAAATAAAGTAATTTGTATCGTCGTATGCTAAAGGACTTTTTTTCTGGCACATCTCTGTACCTTTCACTGTGCAAAACAGTAAGAAACTCATTTAGTATTTTTTTAAATTTATAGCCTAGCAACACCAAATGTATTACAGAAATCAAAGATTTTATTCATTTTTTTCCAAGTTTTGCCCAAAATCTAATATTATTAACCCAATATCCATCTATAAAACTGTGATTTACATGGAGATGTATTTGGAAGAGCATTTCCGCACTGTTAGAAAATTCTAATTTGCTCAAATGATTTTTTATCAAATTATTCCAGTTTCCGGAGATTTTCTCTTAAAAACGCAACTTTACCCCAAAATTTAGCATTTCCCACCATCTTTATATTGAGGAGTTTTTTTCTGAAACTCATTACATGTCAGTGATTCTAAAAATCCTTAAATACTTTCTGTTGGAATTTGTTTGACCTTAAAACCTATAATTACTAGACTATATACAAATCTGTCTTAAAAGGTTATGGTGCCAATAAAAGTATTTCATTTACTGTTGCTGCTTGGAAACGTGCCATGTTGCATTTACGCAACAATGGTGATATGCATTTATTCGACAATTGCGCCTTAAAGGGACACTGTCCTTATGTAAACAGATATTGAGCATAACCAAATAACTCTCTTTTATTCTGACAGTGAAATCACTGTAGGGATCCGTACACCGGATCTTGGTCAAGACCCCGTTCACTAGTACGGAGTTTTGGTCAGCCATATTGTAGAAAACGTGCGGATAACAACAGCAAAGGTAGGTTAACCACGTTTTTCTCCTATTTTTGTTCATTTATATGAATTATCAGTATTGCTATATGTTGCGGAAACATTTCCCCGTTCAAATATTACCATACATTGTTGACATATTACTTTAAATGCTACAATTAGGATCAAAGAAAAACAATTGCCGGTGCGGAAATTCGCCCAAAATACACTTCAGCAATAAATATCTCATTAATTTTGAAGTTAATGAAAATTTTGAATTGGCAGATTTATTTGTTTTTTTAATATACGTGCATGTTCAAAATTTTAGCATCATTCATCCGAAATTGGCCGAGATATGAATCGAAACAAAACGTGCCCAGCGTAACTAATTCATATAAACAAATGCTGATTTGTGTACGGAGTCTTGTCCATGTACTGTACGGGGTTTTGCAATGCAAAGATTGTTTTCGCTGCTCTGCACTGATGTTATTTACTTATATTGTAGTAATTCGTAGACATTATGTAGGGGGTAGGTATATAATCCGTACTGATACGTGCGGACTAGCGGACTGCGGACCAGTATGGTATAACATGCGGACTGGTATTTTGCGGACCATGTAAATAGATGGGACAAATAATACAAATATTCTAATTCTGGTCAGCAAATATTAAAGTTAGACGTTCTTAAAACAAAATAAGTATGTGATGTATGGTAATGGTCATTTGAAAATAGATTTGCAGGAAAATGACAGTTGTAATTAAGTTCAATGGATGTTTAAAGCAAAAATAGATATACATATATTTATTTATTTTTTAAAACAAGGTTAATGCCGTGAACAATTATATTCATGTTTTAAATTATGTAAACTATAATAGTCTTGTAATTTTCTAATTAAGTACGAATACAATTAGAAATTGTGTTGTATTAAACCATGTTAATTGATTGATATATTACAAAGTTTATATTGCAATTTAATTTGAATCTTATATATCTGTGAATGCTTCAATAAATACGAACACAATAAATAATAGTGTTATGTTTTGTGTATTTTACTCTTTTAGCTATGTATTCTCCAAATAATGAAATATTTGATTAAACACAAGTGGTTTTCTTCTACGTCTGTTATATGGGCTGGATTCTTATATATAGAATGTAAGTAGTGTGAAAGCACTAATTACTTTCCCCATAGACACCAATGTTAAAGTGTCACATATTAATGATTTGCTGCAAATTCAACTCAAGTAATGATAATGCAGCAGTGTAATGTTCAAATAGAAAACTATTTTTTTCACCAGAAAACGTGGGGTCACAACTTGAGACATGTAAGAAAGTTCTTGTTTGATTACTAAACAGGTCAAGGGTACAGCTTTTTTATTGATCAACTGTTTTCATTGCTCACAAAGTGTAAGCATAGAGTCGAAATTTCGAAAATGTTCATCAGTGATCCAGTAAAACCTATTAATACGCTTCTTATACATATAATCACAAAATCGAATAGAAATGGGTAGTTTTCACCTACTTATAATGCCCATTTCCATCGCAAAAGGAGGGATTACTTTTGAGAAATCGTGATCCTTTTGACATTAAATTGGTTGTCTTTAACGATGTGATTTTATCAAAAGCTTTTCCCCATGATTACATTTCAATATGGTCATGATGAATACACCTACTGAGAACCTTGTGTTATATGTGATATTTCATAAAAAAGAAAAAAATACGGGTGGATGCTTCTATCTATTAAAAAAAAAGTCACGCGTTGATTTTGATGGATTATTGATTATATCACACACCTGTATTTAAAATGAAAATAATATTTGTGTCACCATGATGTTGAACTTTTTTGAAAGTATTAGTTGAATTTTAATTAGATAAACTGATAGGTGCTTTATCATCAATTCTAATACATCCGTACTATATAACGTAGTTTAAAATATCTCGTTATATTCAACGAATCACACCCGTAATTTCTACATGAAAATCCTGTTTTTCACATTCTACATTCATATGTTGTATAACATTCAATACATATATATTATCATTAATTCAATAGTGTTGGTTTTGTTTTTGTTTAATCTAAATTAATAACAACTCAATTTGGATTACACATATTTTATTAGAGGTTTACAACTTTGATTATAGACACAATCATTCTTTATACAATATGGATAAATGCGTAAATATTCTCCGGGACGGGTGAGTGCCTGTGAAAAGATGCAGCGGAGCATAACCCTAAGATTAGACAGAAACGAATTTCTGTTAGGCGGGGATGGGCTATTCCAGATAATATCCGTAATCACCATCCATGCCCTTGCTTTAAGAAAATTATTTTTAAGCCCAGAATACGCCCCTGCTGCCCCTGCTACCCCTACCCCTAGCAGGGGCGTAGTTAGAACAGATTCAAATATTCACCTGCTTGCACATCAGAATTTCACAAAATGTAGGAAAAGAAAGAAAGAAAGAAAGAAAGAAAGAAAAAGAAAGAAAGAAAAATTACATTCAAACAATCATTGTTACTAAATCATAGCGCGAAAAACTTTACTTTTGTAAATTCGTTTGCTTTAAACATGTTGACGAATTATTTTCATGCAAATCTATTTTCAAATGACCATTACCATACACCACATACTTATTTCGTTTTATGAAATATTTGCTGGCCAAAATATTAGTTGTCCCATCTATTTACATGGTCCGCAAAATACCAGTCCGCGTTTTATACCATACTGGTCCGCAGTCCGCTAGTGTGCAGTCCGCTAGTCCGCGTGTGTTAGTCCGCGTTTTATACCTACCCTTATTTGGGTCCTATATGTCTTATGCCATTTTGTATTGTTAAGACGAAAAAATGCAGAAAACTAAAACTTAAAAGGAGTAATTCTTGAGAAAGACTCCGTACTTATTCCAAATAACTACATGTACTACAAACTAAGTCCAGACGTATATTATTGTCTGTTAGAATTGATACAGTTGTCCAATTTTAGCTCAATGTGACCACAGTTAACGTCATATAATTTTTTTTGTCATTTACAACACCATTAGTATTATATATAATTTTGATGTGTTGTGTCGTATTATATAGTGGAATGTAACCGCTATGATTGGGTGTAGTTTATAATAATGGCAGCCTCCTTAGTTAGTTTGTCGCGTTGTAAATAAATGAACTTCATGGGTAGAACCCCATATGTAGAACCCGATGTGTAGAATTTGGTATGCACAATATGATATGATATTTTACCACCCCTCACCTACTAATGATGTTGGAACATTGCATAAATATTTTTATTTTCTTTCATTTTTCTTTGGAAGAATTATGTCCAATTTCTTTCTAAGAAAGGACACTGAACCCTGTCACAAAAAAGTTAGATAGATGCTTCCAATGGATCTACCTTTCCAAAACGTATTTAAAGAGTGAATTTCAATATGTTTTATGACCTACGAACTGGCAGACAGACGAATGGTTGTCAAAGTATTATTATACGTCCCAAAGGCGTTAAAAATCCTGGCTTTTTTTTTCAAACAGTTTGCCTGTCAGGTTAAAATTAATTCTATGACCCATACTGACATCTAAACTATGTCAAACTTTCCTAAGCATGTTAATAGGAAATGTAAAGTTGGTTCTTAAACTACATTGACAACACATGATATAGATAACGGCATGGGTTAATATTAATTATCTATATAGCTCGCATGATTATATCTGTTCAAGGAAATCTACGTTGATTCAGTTCTAATGACACTACATTGACTGTTTACAAACATTCAATGAATGTTTTATGTATAACATGTTATGCAAGTACCATTAAAACCATAGTTTCATACAATATATTTAAAGCAAAACTCCGTACAGTAAAAGGAGAATATTTGCAGTACTCCGTACACAAGTGCCCAAGACCCCGTACACAAACATTAATTTTGTTTCGATTCATATCTCGGTCAATTTCGGATGAATGAAGTTGAACATTTGAACATGCACATATATTGGAAAAACAAATAAATCTGCCGATTCAAAATTTTCATTAACTTCGAAATTAATGAGATATTTATTGCTGAAGGGTACTTTTGGCGAATTTCAGCACGGGCAATTGTTTTTCTTTGATCCGAATTGTAGCATTTAAAGTAATATGTCAACAATGTACGGTAATATTTGAACGGGGAAATGTTTCCGCACCATATAGCAATATTGATTATTCATATAAAATGAACAAAAATAGGAGAAAAACGTGGTCAACCTACTTTTGCTGTTGTTATCCGTACGTTTTCTACAACATGGCTGACCAAAACTCCGTACTAGTGAACGGGGTCTTGACCAAGATCCGGTGTACGGATCCCTACAGTGGAAATGTACACATGAAAACATGAGCATAGATCCAAAGAAGTCTGTAGTAACACATTCAGGAGTTTGAAAAAAAAAGAGAAAATAATGTGGGACCCACATTTACCTTTTCTGTTGATCACGCGACTTCCATTAGCGCATTAGGTTTTCTACATAGTATGTATTGCTTAATATGTATGACCCGTTTGGCTCAGTTGGGAGCGAAATCCACTATTGCGCGCTCACTATTATTACCCGCGAGTCTAATTTTACTTTGGGCTGCGAGTTCAAACTCACGAAGCGGTACTTCTTTTTTTGGACCCCGATTGAATTATGTCCAACAATTTTGCTTTTAATTAGTAAATATTCAATAGTGTTTAGTGTGTAATGTTTGTGAACGTAATTAGTGTGTGTTTTATAAGCTAAAAGTTACGGACATTGTCCCTAAGAGCTAATTTTAAAATGTTTATCTTTTAATAAAAAGTCAATCAGAAAAATATGCTGAAGTTTTCAAGATGACCATGTAGTACCTTTTTCAGTTGTTCTTTAAGCAGTGCCTGCCTTCTTTTGAACTCCTGCCAGAACAGTCTCTCAAAGTCCATGGAAGACGGAACCTTCAGGGCATTCTTTGGAAATTTGCTGACGTGTGAAAAACCTGTACAAAAATAAAACGTATTACTTTGGCGAGATCTTTGACATCGGTAATAAGATATTCAAGGGATTTACACAGCTCCTTTTTGGAATAAAAAACATTTTATACGCCCGAGTTCACTTGTTCATAAATATCCACAGGAGGAAGGCAATTATAGAATGCACATGCTGTTATCAGTGGTAACTCGGCTGAAAACTACACACTCTTATCTCTAATGTGCTGTGATTGGCTAAAAGCACCAGTGCTCAAGAAATAGGATAGCCCGACGTCCGGGGCTCCTCGAAATCCATTCCGGGCCTGTCTCATTTTGCAGACGAGGAGCCCGTCGGGCCTGTCTTAAAAAAAAAAAAAAAAAAAATCAGTTTTACTGGATCTCAAGACAAAATACTCCCATGTGTATTGTGAACCGTGAAAACACTTGCAATAAAGTAATTAAAACTTGTTATACACACATTGAAACAATAAGAAGTTTGAATATTTTGCCTGGCTTCGTGTCGGCAGTTTGTCACAACTTTGAGGTCAACAATTGTTGACATACTGAAAACTCATTATTCTGCTATTAGGGTTGTGTTTTCTTTCCTTTGAATCTATCCTCCGAGCACGTTAAAGAACCATAGGTATCTATTCGATAATAAGAGTAGGGCAGGTTCCCGGATTCCTATGTATCCGTCCCCTCTCTCTGGGGCGGCTCTAAATAACCTATACTGTGTTGATGAGCCGTTAAACAACATTCAATTCAATTCTTTCCTTTGAGATAAGAAATACCGTTTTTGTCATTAAAAACACACTGATGCATGAAAAAAAAATCGTTATTGATGGTATTTCGATTGAATGTTTGTGAAATGTTCGGGCCGTAAATATGCAGTGTCATTGTAGTTCGGATGGTACATAATTTCGGATTATTTTTTTTTTGATTTTTTTTTTTTACATAATCAAATAAGAAAAACTGTCCTTTACAAATACATGTTTGTGGAAAGAAAAAAATATATACTGTATATGTATAAATACAGATATAAAGTATATTTCTATTCATTATTTAAGGTGTAAGGAGTTCCTGGAATCCTACTTTTAAATGAATTCTAGTCTAGGCTCCTAATTCTTCACTTGGAGAAAGAGGTGACAAAAAGAAAAGATATAGTCAGAGGAGGCTCTGATAGTCTTATAAAACCTGATGAGCACTGAGCACAATGTAAATTTGAATTTTATAGCAGACAACAAAATATACTGTTAGGATGTAGCATTTTTCAATAATGGATTGATTTCATATTTATTAAACAGAACACATCTCTGCATATTCAAGAGAACAGTTGTGCCAAATTTCAGTTATCAAGAGATAATTGTAAAACATATATGCCCCCCTTCAATGACCATGATAAATATTCATGAGTTTGAAGTGCCAACTGTTCTTGAGTTATTGCGAAGACAAGCAATTTTTAGTGACTTTTTTACACGTTTTGTTACCATAGCAATCACATTTCTGATGTGAATCTAACCAAACGGGGCGGTGCGGGACTAGACCAAGACACAAACATTCACATCTGCACCAGAAAACAAACATTCCTGCCAAGTTTCGAGATTGTAGTGCCAGCTGTTCTTGAGATATCGCGAAGACAAGATTTCGGGACCGACCGACCGACCGACATTTGTTAAGCAATATGCCTCCCCTTCTTCGAAAGTGGGGCATAATCAGTGAAGAAGGGATATTTTTTTTCTCTTCACCTGCAATGCCTGTAGACAGTTCTGTGTATAACAACAAAGTAGACATTTTCACTTGCCTTTGCTTTTATAGTACGACTCAGGTCTTTAAAGGGGCAAAATTCCCTACCCTGGTAGGGAGAGATTGGAGGGTGGCTATCAAATTACACCAGCTATGCTGGCCTGTCAGTTACAGTGAATGATTCTAAAAATAGCAATGTAAACAGCAGACGACATAAAACAATGTACTTACAGATCAGCTAGGAGTAAAGTTTATCAATCCATTGACTCCAAATCATTTCCTTGATACTATTTAATTTCCTTTTTTTATTGGAACTGTGTATGTCATTTCAGGATTTCTTTTGTAGCTCATTACCCTAACTGATGATGATTCTCTGTTTACATGCTCATTCCAATCTAAAGTTGCTAAATTAATTCTTAACTTATAACTTGAAGCACCAAACACAATTCGTTTGACCACGTACTGCAGAAGGGCGTTGTTAAATGACTCTACATAGTGAGTATCCATACAATATTTATATTTTTCAGCTTCTTTGTATACTGGCAAGTTTTTCAAAAAGTTAGTCAAAATTGCTACGGCTTTATCACATTTTAGAATAAATTTTGAACATTCATAATTCGGGTCAGATCTACACCTTGAGCTTTGGAAGCAACTGTCATGATGACCTTGGTAATGTTCCACAAAGTTTAAAATATTTTCTCGTAATTTATCAGCATTGTTTTGACTATATTTCATAGAATGGTAGATGTGAGTCCTTATTGCAGCTGCTTTGTCTGAAAGTACCTCGTGCCAAAGTTTTCCATGGTTACATTTAAATCCTGATGTAATTTTTTATCTTGCTTTGCTATGGATTTGGTCATATGCCATGTGTCGATAGCATTCTGTGTCGGGCTTCTTTCTTCTCGTACATATTTGGTAATCTGGTTGTTGTTGTCATGAGCATGGATATTGATTGGGCAATCATTCTCATCAAAGTATTCATAAATTCTTTTCACGCCAATAAGTTCATGTCGTTGAGAACAGGG
Source organism: Cyrtodaria siliqua (assembly GCA_037043455.1). Lineage (NCBI taxonomy): Eukaryota > Metazoa > Mollusca > Bivalvia > Adapedonta > Hiatellidae > Cyrtodaria > Cyrtodaria siliqua. The sequence goes on from JAWPHD010004200.1 coordinate 144,341, forward strand.
GTCATCTACTTTCTTTGATATTGTTTCAACATCTAAAACTTTCTTTGTCTCCTGTCCAATGCAGACAACATCACTAAATGTGGCGTTTTTCTCCAACAGTGCCTTGCATCAGTCAGGATGTTTATTCCAGTGACATCTTCATTTTCAGACAAGCCAGCTGCAGATGTTGCTATTTCAATACTTGTTCCTTGGATCTGCTGATCGCACTGGAGACTACCTCTTCATATGATGTTTGCAGCTCTTTCATGTATTTATCGCCTATTTCACCAATATTTGCTTCTTGGCAAAATTTATTTAAGTGGTTTGGTAACATACCAGAAGTAAAATAGCCATGAGCATTCCTTGCATTGACTAAAAATTTTCCCTGTTCTATGTGTGGTGAAGATGTCCATGAAAATGAATGGTTTGATTGTTCACATTCCATATTTAGAGAAAGTACATGGCGTATTCTTTTACTGTCTTTTATTTTAATATTGTTTTCACATTAAGATGCATGGGATTCAACCTGTGACACCAGATTTTTCACGGATCCAACAAACAGCTGTTCATCGACTGCATCACCTTTGTCTAATACTACGTACTGGTACATGTATACCGACTCATCTAAGTCTGCTGCATTATCTCCATTTCTTTCTGATTGAATGTTAGTGTTGATAAAAAAATCAAAACCCTGTGTAAGAGCTCAAAAGTTGAAATAACATTGAATTATCCCTCTCCAAGAAACAATTTCAATCTATCCATTTCGTTGAGCAACTCCATTTTTTCATTTTCTGTCTTGTAATAATATTCTATTTGTCCCCTTAGACTGGTTTGTCTTTGTTTCTGTCGTTGATTAGATTCTTTTCTAGCTTCTTTAGAACATGACGGATATGTCCTTGCTTCAAGTCTTATAGCATCCCGTATTCTATTTAATCCAAGCTGTTCAACAGGATTATCCATGTTTTACTCTATTTCACTATTTGTTTTATTCTCAATTCCACTGTTTATCACATTAAAATGGCACTTCTATGAACTTTACCGCCAAAATAAATGTAATATGATGACTAAACAGAAATCAATGCCATATATATTCACACTGTCAGCAAATAGTTCATGATATATTATGTTTGTGTTAAATGAAAATTAATTGGCAATTATAGTTTGAAACAGTGTACTGATCAGGGATCAGTTCTGTGTATAACTTGGATGTTGTAAGAACATATTGTGCTGGGAATTACAATTTAAAATAATTATTGTTAGAAATGGCTGGACATGATGAAGATAACAAAATAAGGAAGTACATAGTATATATGACAAAGGAACAGAAGGACATTACTGAAGGAATATTCACTTTTCATGGGTGGGATATTGAAGTACAAAGTGGCGATTCTGATTCTGGTGTTCGATATGGACATGATACTAAGAGATGATTTATTATCAGGAACACACGTACATGAACAGTACTTATCCACAAACACAGATACAAATGTCCGATCTCAGAGTACTGCTAGGGTGGTTCACACGGTGCACAACAAAGACAAAGGTGTTCTACAAAATGCATGTTCCTCTCTACCCAGCCCAAATGATGTAGACAATCAAGGACATGACCAGAATGAACACAATGATCATAACATTCCTTGCATACACTGTTTGAACCTTCCATACATGTGTAACTGCTTATCTGCAAGCATGGCTTGGAAGGGGTTTAGCTGCACGTCCTGGCAATAATGTCATTAGAAAAAGGCTTTACAAAAATGTTTTGGGTGATGTTGGACAGGCGAGGACTCTGGAGCAACCCTATTTATTTAGCAAGAAAACACCAGTCCATGAGTGAATCGCATGTAGAACTTACACAAAGAGAGATAATGCCAGAATGCGTTCTAAACCAAGTGAGACACTTGTATCCAAACCCTAAATATGTACCTTACATGGGACACTTCTGGTGAATTATACATATATGGATACTTAAAACACCAAGACAATACTGTTATCGTTACCTTACATGGGACACTTCTGGTGAATTATACATATATGGATACTCAAAACACCAAGACAATACTGTTATCGTTACCTTACATGGGACACTTCTGGTGAATTATACATATATGGATACTCAAAACACCAAGACAATACTGTTATCGTTACCTTACATGGGACACTTCTGGTGAATTATACATGTATGGATACTCAAAACACCAAGACAATACTGTGATCGTAACCTTACATGGGACACTTCTGGTGAATTATACATGTATGGATACTCAAAACACCCAGACAATAATGTTATCGTTAAAGGTACTTTATTCTACTTTCTTTCTTTTGAACATCTTAAACCTTTTTATAATAATCAACAGGCAATATATATACCTCTCTGCAACATGAATGAAATGTTCCAAGTTAAAGAAAGATAAGTTTATTATATAAAACAAGTTCAGGATTAAAATAACTGTAATAATATTTTCTTCAAGTGTTCATACATTTTCTCCAGCTGTAATGTAACATGTCGTCTGCTGTAAACACTACCACGTGTATTTGTGTACACTTCTCAGTTCATGACCCCACAGGCTCCTCCCTCATATTTTCAAATTTCTGTCAGTTGGGTTTAAATAAACTTTGAAACTAGGAATAATAAATGCTTTTACACAAATATTTTTTTACCAATACAAGTGTTTAATATCAGTGTACTTCTATGCCAAATATATATATTTTTTATGAGGTGGAATTTTCAAGATTTTGAAAAAGGGCTCCCTGATGTAACCATGTATAAATTTAAATGAAAAACCTGCCCCAGCTCCATCTAGTGGCTTTTATACGGCAGTTGCCCCTTTAAGCATAATTTTCTGTATTCTCTTAAAATAATGGCCCACTCGCAACCTTAGAAAATGTTGAGAATCGAATACACCCAGAATCTAATAAAGCATGCTAAAATTTTAGAGCTTTAGAGTTTTCTTCATTATTCTACCACATTATTCCACTACATAGGTCTCACTAAATAGTTATCTCCCTTGCGACCAACGGTAGGAACATTCTTGCACTAAAAAAAAAAAGAACTGTGTTATTCAGTTCTTGTTCATTTCTTAAAATGTGCAAATGTTTTCTCCCTTTTTTTTCTGTTCCAGGTGACAAGAATGGGACAAGTTCATGCTTTCGTAGAGGTTTGGATATGCCTGAATGTTTCTGAGCCCAGATCTGAGAATCTACTAATACTGGGTTGTGATACATTTGAAAATGAAATGGACAAATTCAACAGCGTCTCTACAAACCATCGATGTTTAAAACTGTATTGTGAGACGTAAATAGGTTTCAATATATTATGGGTTGAAGTTATAAGAATGCTAATTTCATGACGAGAAGGAAGAACTATCTTACATGCATTCACTATGTACTTGGACAAGGGTTCTAGCTTTGGTGCTGGTTTTTCATCTTTCCTTTTTCGTTTCTTAGTTTTGTCTTGCAGGCTTGGACACAACTTGAATATAGTACCTGTGAAAACATGCTTTAATAAGGTCAGCAAATCACTTTTTTATTTGTTTGATTCCGACTGGCTCTTTTACATGTACGTGAATGAGTGTGGAAAGAAACTAGATGTTGAAAATTCAAGATATTTATTCATCAAAGGCGTTCTACTTTCAAGTTCAAACACATTATCGAGGGTCAGTGCAAAACTATTGTATCTCCTGCTTTATTCATATGTAGTTACAATAGTTTTACGCTGACCCCCTCGTTATGTAGTTTTCGTTTGCTTCTCATTTTGAAGGTTTAATACAAAACTGCCACAATTGTCGCATGATTCTTAGCAGTGCATGAAAAACTTACTTAAGAGGGCATGGAAATGTTGTCTTCAATTCCAAAGGAAACAATTGATAGAGGGGCAATAAATTTAATAGCAATCCTATCCCCAGTTGAACACTCAGTATCATGTTCAATTCATAGAGGATCTTACATGAGTACTCATTCATGATTGAATTTATTAAACCAGTTGGCAAAATGATATAATGCGAGGCTCTTGTCAAGCATTATATCATTTTTGCTAACGAGTTTAATAAATTCAATAATGAATGAGAACGAATGTTAGATTCTATTTATACAGAACTCACATATCGACTTTTATTGCATTTTGCCTGTCGCTTTAACATGCGAAACCGACATAAACCATGGGAATTGGATCATAGTCATTATCGATTTTTTTTGACAGCACATACTAGGCTTATTTAAAAATTTATATAACTAGTGGTATACCGAAAATATAGAATGGTGTTATTCCACTCCCACACCGTAAGTTATGTGATAAAGAGTTTTAACGGCTAAATTCAGAGAAAACAAAACATTTCACTATGAATAACACACTACTCACCTTTTTTTGACAAAACTTTACCGGTCTTTCCTTCCTCGTGAGGGTCTACCTGCTTCCATGGGTCCACATACTACAGAATGATGTATAAGAAATGAGAAATATATATATGAAGACGACTATAGCTAAAGCCTCTCGTGAGATCTTGCAGATATAGCATGTTCATTCGAGGAAATACAAGTTTTCGAAACAAGTACCTAGTTACAATCCTATTATCATATATTCAGAATATATCAATATGGAAGGTTCACATTTTTTAATCTAAGAAATAAATAAAACATATATTACCGGTTTTAAGATGGCTGCCACTACGGGTCGCCTTTGCCTTTCTGATCGTCTTAACACATCACCTTGTACTTCCTTGATAAAAAGTATAGGTTAAATATAACAAATAATTAAAACAGATTGCAATTATGTTTAAGTTAAATTGAGGTTTTATAGACTACCAACACAAAAAGGTTATATGATGTCAACAAGAATGAACATTCCAGACCCAATCTCCATTTACATCTAGATGAAAATATGCAGAATGGGCCTAGAACCTTTCCACCTGCAGCAAATTTGATTGTAAACACTGAGTTTTTCGATCATTTTTTTTGTTTTCTGCTACCACTCAAACAGCACCTGAAACAATACAGGGATGCTGATGAAGATCTTTTATAAACATGACAAAATGAACATGAATTCGGTGGATTTTCCATCCCGTGCCATGATATGCAGTGGCCCTATTCTTGCCCGAGAACCACACGGGGTGCAATTATGTTTTTATGCCATAGTGTAATGGTAAGCATGACAGTTTGGTGTCCACTATGTACACTTGGAACCAGTGACGACTGATAATCTAATTGGTTATCTAGGTAAACTAGAACTGTCGCCGGATGCTGACAAATACCCACCGCTGGCAACTTGTTATGGGTGGGTAAACATACAAGACTTTGTTCCTATAAGATATATAGATATATATTAGAGAAAAAGCCCAGACAAGAATTTTCTATTTGAATACCATGTATAAAATGCATTAAAAATACAAATGGCCATAACTGAGTGGAAAAAATATCTAACCGGAACGTCACGACAATATGCGCATCTCCACTTGATATTGATGCTTCCTAGCCCGGGGCGCAATTATGTTTTTATGCCAGTGTAATAGAACAAGTGATGACTAATAATCTAATTGGTTATATAGGTACATTAGTTGGTTTGTGCGTACGTACATCTTTATTTACGGTCAAATGTCTTGATACTTAGATTCTTTATACAGCCTGACAAGAGGTTTCTGTGAAACAACATTGTGAGGGTACGAGAGATGGAAACCTTGACCTTTCACCCCAAAAAAGAACAGGGGGTAATCGTGTAAATGAAGGTAATCAATCTGTGAAGTTTGATGAATGTGACTGCAGATAAAGAAGTTAATGAAGAGTTATTGCGTGGATAAGGTTTATCATTATTGGGTCATGGCGACCTTGACCATTGACCTATTAACCCCACAATGAATAGGGATCATCCTCTCATCATGGATTTCATACCAATATGCAACCACCATTTATTTCTTCAGAAAAAGAAAATCCGGAAAAACCCAATTTAACTCTTGGAAAATCACACAGAAATGAGACTATACATAAATTCAACAAAAAATTTCAACATAAAGTTTATGTTCATATAAATGATTTTGAGTAATGGAAAAAAAAACTGTTTACAGACTAGAGCTATGACTATAGGGCTCTGCATTTGAGGGCCCTAACCAGAAGCATATGCAAGGGTAATAGAAGTATCAAGCCTACTGAAAAAATCAAACTGCTAAGTACAGCGTATTTCCTCTACAGATACCGAGTTCAACTCTCATTACAACAATAGAAAGACCATAAATACATACAGCTTGATTTGTTTCCATCTCCTGATGGTCAGACATGTTGGCCACTGGAAAACTCCCGTCCACCTCATCGGCCATGTTGTCACAATCGTCGTGATGGTCGTCACCTGTTTTCATACAACTGATTTGAATTGTTAATACTCACTGTAAACACATTAATGAATTATTTAGACGATCTTATAGAAAATCTGGGAGGCGCTACTCTTTCACATTGTTTGGGTATATACAACCCGTATACGGTCAAACCGGGTCGAACGACAATCTGTTTTAAGTGCCCACCTGCTGTAAGTGACCACTTTGAGTTCTTCCAGACGATATCTGCTATTAATTTGTACTGCAATAAGCAACCACCTGTCTAACGCGATCAACGACCGCATAATTTCATACCAAAATAACGTTTTTATGACCAATATGCAACCACCATTTATTTCTTCAGAAAAACAAATTCCAGAAAAAACTAATTTAACTCTCGTAAAATCACACAGAAATGAGACCATTCATAAATTCAACAATAACCTAACTAGTCTATTCTTATCATTCCTCTGCCGGCGATATTGCGTATAAGTGCCAATTAATAAGTCTGACAGTAACAATCATCCAAAACAATATTGGTATTATTTCTTTTGACATTTTATGGTAAATATTTAGTCAAAAATGCCGAACTTGTTTATCACGCGACTGTTTGTTTATAAATTTGACCCCTTGATCATCACCTGGGGGAAAGTTTGATCGGCAGACCAACTAATTGCTTATAATTGATATAATCAAAGGATTAGCATAGCAGCACACTTCTGAAGCCTTTAATGATGTCGGTAATTAAAAAGTTTGGTTACGACTTGAAACAAACTATATATACGTGGAAAATGAATGTTTGTTACAGCTAGATGGTCTGATAGAGGAAACAAAAGTAGATTTTGTTGGCGTGAATTTGAATAAATTAATGATTTTTTATAAAGAGTTTTCTTCATAATATATACCTTTAATATTTATTTCTCATTTATGCTAATACAATTAATTATCAGTCTTCACAAAAACAAAACGTTTACACTCATGTACAGTATAAACTAAGTACATGTAAATATTTAACTGAACAGTCTCGCACTTCTTTTTTCTCAAAATCAGCAGGCCTAGGCCATTTCCCAATTTTCTTGAAAAAAAAGCCCCGTCTCAGGGATATTCAAGTCTTGTGTACTAAAAATGTCCAAATACAAAATGGCAGAGGAAAGACTATCAAGAAATACAGACACTTTGCTGGGATGGTTTTGACATTCGAAGATTGGGAAGGTTAGGAAAATATGTTTCTGAATTACTCGTCCTACGTAATATTTGAACGGTCAAATTGATAAACTGCTAAAGAATTTATCTGAATTTCTACTCATTGCAAGCAGACGAGTGGAATTTTCGTGGCCTGTATTAACTTTATATATTAGATATTTATATACACACCTGATTCTTAGTTGACCGTATATATTGTTTGAGACAAAATAAACATTATTGGGCTAGGTTTTAAGCCTGGGGGTACTACAATATAATAATATTTACCAGAAATATCTTGTGGCATGTTGTTTGCTGACACTTCATTCATGTTCCTCATCTCTGTATCTGACGATAGAGGCTCAGCTACAAAACAGGCATGTAATAATGGTGATTTATAATGTAATAATGGTGATTTATAACTCTACAAAAATGGGTACTACGATTGACAGTTGATGTTATTTTTACCTAAAGAGATGCTTTGGATTTTAATCAATGTGTCATGCGAGTTGGTTCAGTTAACAAAAGCATACAAAACTGACTCCCATGGCAGGGACAAATGCCATATTTGACACCAGGGTAACAACTTCAACAAAACTTGATAGAGGATCATAAGCTTATGCTATATGACATTTGTATTTTAGCTTTTGTAATGTCAGAGAAGAAAAATTGTTAAAGATTTTCTTTACAGCTCTATGCAAAATATGTGACTCCAGGGAAGAACCATTTTTACCCCAGATCACCATACTTGGTAGATAACCATAAGCTAATGCGATATACAATTTATGAAAGCTCTAGATTGTGTTCATTTAGAGATGACTATTTTCCTTATATACATGCAGTTTTATCTAAACCAATTGACACCTGAAGTCGAAGTGTTATCAGTCGTCTTTTTCAAGTTTCTTTAAATCAATTGTTTGAAGCATATCATTTTTAAGGGCAACATCCTTTTCAGTTTTAATTTAACTTTATTTCGAACAATTAGAATCTCGGCATCTCATTTTTTTGTATTTACCCGTTATTTTTTGCTTCAGTCTGGCCAGAATTTTCAGGGACTCTTCCAGCAGTCTGAGATGGGACATGTCCAGGAGCAAAGTTCCCTGAGGGTGGATGCTGCACGTGTTCATCTTAAAGTCATTCCGACTTGCCAACACTTCTCCTTTTTTACTGAAAACCATGCAGGATGAGTATTTACATAAAGTTTTATGTCATGTTTGCAATACAAAACTGAAATACTGAGGTTATTTACCAAACCTGAACAGTGGATTATCTCCCTTCTCCCTCTCCTCTACAGGGAGTGTCAAAGTTTCCCATAAATACACTGATGGATATCATACCTGAACAGAAGCATATCTCCCTCTCCTCTATAGGGAGTTTCCTGTAAATACACTGATGGATATCATACCTGAACAGTGAAGTCTCCCTTCTCCCTCTCCTCTATAGGGAGTTTCCTGTAAATACACTGATGGATATCATACCTGAACAGTGGAGTCTCCCTTCTCCCTCTCCTCTATAGGGAGTTTCCCGTAAATACACTGATGGATATCATACCTGAACAGTAGAGTATCTCCCTTCTCCCTCTCCTCTATAGGGAGTTTCCTGTAAATACACTGATGGATATCATACCTGAACAGTGGAGTCTCCCTTCTCCCTCTCCTCTATAGGGAGTTTCCCATAAATACACTGATGGATATCATACCTGAACAGTGGAGTATCTCCCTTCTCCCTCTCCTCTATAGGGAGTTTCCAATAAATACACTGATGGATATCATACCTGGACAGTGGAGTATCTCCCTTCTCCCTCTCCTCTATAGGGAGTTTCCCATAAATACACTGATGGATATCATACCTGAACAGTGGAGTATCTCCCTTCTCCCTCTCCTCTATGGGGAGTTTCCCATAAATACACTGATGGATATCATACCTGAACAGTGGATTACCTCCCTTCTCCCCCTCTCCTAGTAGGATTGTAAAAGACACCGTTTTAAAGGTGTAACATGCCCATTGATTGTTGCATTGAGTTGTGTGTGAATTAAAATTTAAATGCCATGTTGTCATTCATATCTAGGCCCAAATTGAAAAATGAATAACTTAAATCCACAAAAAAATGGGGGTCATAATATCTTCTAAGAAAGAACTTAAACAAGCCTAGTTTTAGTGGAAAATGTTTTGTTTTTTTTTGAAGATAAATAATCATTCCAAAGGAAAAATGCCAGTTAAGTGAGAGAAAATGACAATTCACAAATCCCGCCTTATAGGTGTAACACGCCCATTGATTGTTGCATTGAGTTGTGTGTGAATTAAAATTTAAATGCCATGTTGTCATTCATATCTAGGCCCAAATTTAAAAATGAATAACTTACATTCTCATCACAAATGACACATATGCTGCCAAAAAATCCACACAAAAATGGGGGTCATGTATCTTCTAAGAAAGAACTTGTCTCATCAATGAATGCTCCCTTTAAAAACATAAACACTGAGATGCCATAATATTGTATTCATACACTCATTCCATATAAGCAAAATAAATTAAAAACTCACAATTTTAACATGACAGTTCTTGAAAAATGTAACAAATACATCAACAATGTGATATAAACCAAAAATAGCACTTTAAATTAGTGAAAATGACTTTTTTTTACAAAAAGAAATGAGAATTATTTACTGACGCCATTATGCGACTACCCCAGGCCGACACTTCCTGTGTTGCAATGAGTGTGCTAAACCTATAGGAATACTTAACTATGAGTGAATTTTCAAAGCAGCTACTCTGACAAAGCCTAGACTATAACGCATTAAAGAAAGAAAAGTTTTTGCGAATCGACTAAGAATCTATCAAGATATACGCATTTCAAAAAAGAACAGAGCGGTCGACAGCAACAAAAATCAGCGTATTTTTTCCAGTTTTAACCTACCTAAACTGTTTTATAAAATGACATTGGGCATACCTATACTTGATATAATGGATTAAATGCTTCATATAGTCAATAAACATGGAAAAATCAAGAGGTTTAGCTACCAAAACTGCTCTTTGAATGCAAAATGTGCTGATTTTCATGCCAGAATCCAATTTTCAAGGCAATTTTTCACTTTTGGTGGCATCATACCTTAATGTGGTAACACTACATGAGTATATAGGCTTTCCAAATACTCCAAAATGCAAGTATGGTACTAGGTTTGTGCTTAAAAGCCAAGTTTTAATGATTGGGCAGCATACTTTGCCTACAGTTCTCTCTGACATTATCTCAGTAAAGCCAATTTTAGGGGGTAAGGGGAAGGATTTTGTGGTGTCATACCTATAAAAGCAGGATTTTAAAAATAGTAGTGCTAAATTATGATGACAAATACACATATCTACATGTTGTTACCAAACAAGCCTAGTTTTAGTGGAAAATGTTTCTCCAGGCCATCATTTAAAGACAATTACGGCTTTCCGCAGTGAAAAATAGCAACAAAAAAATATTTTTTTTTTTTTTTTTTGAAGATAAATAATCATTCCAAAGGAAAAATGCCAGTTAAGTGAGAGAAAATGACAATTCACAAATCCCGCCTTATAGGTGTAACACGCCCATTGATTGTTGCATTGAGTTGTGTGTGAATTAAAATTTAAATGCCATGTTGTCATTCATATCTAGGCCCAAATTAAAAAATGAATAACTTACATTCTCATCACAAATGACACATATGCTGCCAAAAAATCCACACAAAAATGGGGGTCATGTATCTTCTAAGAAAGAACTTGTCTCATCAATGAATGCTCCCTTTAAAAACATAAACACTGAGATGCCATAATATTGTATTCATACACCCATTACCATATAAGCAAAATAAAAATAAACTCACAATTTTAACATGACAATGCTTTAAAAAATGTAACAAATAGATCAACAATGTGATTTTTTTTTACAAAAAGAAATGAGAATTATTTATTGACGCCATTATGCGACTACCCCAGGCCGACACTTCCTGTGTTGCAATGGGTGTGCTACACCTAAAGTTACTTCAGTTTTCCAGTAATGCACTGATAGGTGTTGTACCTGAGCAGTGGGTTCTCTCCCCTTTTCTGTCCTCTTGTCAGATACTTTTTTATCTTACATATAAGAACCATAATACACAGTAACTATCATACCATAGCAGTGGGTTCTCTCCCTTTCCTCATCCATATCTAGTTGGAGCAGATAACATTTTCTTTGTAATAGATAATACAAGAACCAAACGACACAGATGGGTAGCATACCTTAGAAGTGGATTCTCTCTCTTTTCTCCCTCTAGACAAAATGTTCATTCTCCTTATCTTGTATATAATACACGAATTGTAACAGATGGGTAGCATACCTTAGAAGTGGGTTCGCTCCTTTCTCTCCCTCCTCCAGTGGTATCAGACACAGAGGCATCTCGGGTAACAGCTGGAACTCCTACAACACACAATATAATTACTCGACAATAAACATAAATAGCTTAGCATGATAATTATGTTCATGTCACTGGATAGCAAAACTTTTAAAAGAAATGAAAAAAGAAACTTACACTGTCAGTGGCATATCAGTTCTACAAGGGCGTATATAGAAGAGCAAATTAAATGGAGTTTATGTCCAGTTAATACATGTAAGGGTCATATTGGGACAGTGACCTCAGAGGGAGATAAGATAAAAGATGAAGATTCTTATCAAACATGCAGTGATTTTTTTGGGGTCATATTTGGGGCCGAAATTCACCCTGCCAAAAAGTATATTTTTTTCCCTTTTTGGAGAAAAAATTCTCTAAAGTTTTTTTCCCCTTTTAAATGTTGTTTCTTAGTCGACTACCCATTACATGTCCTTCAAACATGTTCTTGATGTAAATTTAGTAGTAAATGAAAGACTTATAAAAAATATAAAACAAAATATTTTACCCCCAATTTTAGGTTTATGACATTACCCCCCCCCCCCCCCCCCCCCCCCACACACACACACACACACACACACTCCCCCTTTTGATGGGACCCCCACCATTCCCCTAAAATCAAAAAAACTGCCTCCACCAGGGTTCAAATTCATGCAGGGTAGAGGCCTGCAGCTCTAAAGCGCAACTGATGCCGCTCAAAGATTGCTAGTCAGGATTATATAGGGAAATAGAGGAAATGCATGTCAATTGACAACCTATTAATATCCCATAAAAAAGTTGCATATAAAAGCATCACGAATTTGTTTAAAGTCATGATAAAACACCTGTTTAGATTGTTTATAATGTTTTATTGGATTTTTAAGGCCAGATATACCTTATGTATAAATAAAGGTACTTAGAGCAGACATACCTCACAATGGGTATGTCCAAATCTATCTTTTATTTTATGAGCGAAATTTCTTTCTCATCCAGGAAAGATTATGAAACCTAACGAGGAGCTTAATGCTGATATTGTTACTTTAAGAAGATGATAGTAAATTATAATATCAATCATTTAATGTCCTTTTTTCTACATTTTTTTTAAATATATCTAATCGTTGATTATCTAAAAATATGATGTTAATTTCATGATTTAGACAACCAGATGGGCCGATAGATGAAGTCTATTTGGCCCGAGACCACTTCTTAATGGAACATTGTACGATACAGTGGTATTTTGCAACTGAAAAATTCTAGCCAAAACGGCAATAAAATACAAATAACGCAGTGTAAACTGAAAACAAACTGCAACTACCGTTTAACATTGTATACAACTAAAATAAAATAACACAACAATAGCACACTTACCGATATACGATTTACACTTGGTTTGAACTGAATTTATTCTGTATTTTCATATTTATACAAATAAGGTGAATTAAAAATCGAGTATACTTTTGTGTTCACTGCCAGCAGAGAATTAATGTCCTGAGGATATGTCAAAAGCATAGAACAGAATATATAATAAAACAAAAAAAATCTCAAGACAGTTCCTGAACTAAGAGGATGCTTCAAAAAGTTCTGTCACTAGGCATATATCCTTTGAACTGGATATTACACTGAGATAGAGTAGTGTATTTATAGTACTCTCTTAAATTCCACAACAAAAATGAAAGATTTCCGGTTATCTATACCCCTGAATTACCTCCCCCTACCACACCTTTTGGATACTGGCATCTCTGAAAATGTCCTTGTTACAAAACGTTGTAAAAATTATTTGAATAAGTCTATGCTTTTAAATTTTCTTGTACGCCATCTGTTGTTATTTGCCTATAATCCATGAAAATGATTGTCGAGAATTCGGAAAGGTCTTGCTGTACACCAGATATGAGTGAATGCATATCCCTTAAGCGGAAATAACACTGATTTTCTTCATTTTGTTTACGGAAATGTTATAATATCTTTTAAATGTCGTAATTATTCTCATAGTATTAATAGAGTAGCTGAAGATTCACCGCACAAAGATGGGATGTGCGCCAATTTTGAATTTGTTGCAACGCGCAAGGCAACTTGGTGAGACGGAGGAGGAACTGGATCAGGAAGAACACCACAGTGTCCAGAGCCTCCAAGCATCAGATGAGGGAGAGGAGCACATCGAAAGCACAGCGCCTGTAAACAACAGTATGGGTGCGACTGAATCAGCTGAGCAGAGGAGACAGAAGGTAAAGTGGCCTGCAAGTACAGAGAAAACAGCATGGAAAAGCTTTGACGAGGAGCTGGACCTGATGATGGAGAATGTGCTGGTTGGAAAAGCAGACAGCAAACTGCATATCTTGTCTGAGATCATCTACAACTTTGGCAAGGAGAGATATGGGCTCATAACAGTGAAGGACAAGAAACCTGTCGGTGGGAACAGGAGAATGCAGAAGATTGCCAAACTCAGGGGAGACCTCAGACGTTTGAAGACAAGTTATAGGGAAGCTAGAGAAGAGGAAAGACCAGCCCTGACTTATCAGGGGTCCATTTCAATAAGCAACTTACGTTTACGCAAATATTCTAACTTAAGTATTTGCGTACGCAAAAAATATAATCTTGCGTAAGTGCGTTTCAATAAAACCAACGTACGCAAAATCGTAAGTTACGCAAAAAAACTGACGTAAGTTTTTGCGTAAGTACTCTCTTGCGTCGAAGGTAAGTACAATTGGCGCGCCTCGCTGTCACATCGGCATCCGCAAGACCGGATTACAAGAAGATGGTAGATTGGTCGAGCATGTTTTCTTTGACAATGAATCAATTGTAGTTTTAAATTATAGAGTCATTACATTTGGCAGAATACATCTAATGTGTCCCCAAATTGTTACCACTACCAGTACCAGTGCAAACTATGCCCAGGCCAGCCTTAGCAAAAGTATTGTTGGCGTGCAGTACTCCGACCATACATGTGATTTCTTGTATACATCGGGGATGGAAAGTATTTTCTTGCATACCGGAGAAGACTATCCACGTTTTGCATGGGAGATGGAAAGTATCCATAAAGATAAAGTCTTATCTTTAAAGTCTTATCTTTATGGGTAAAGATAAAAGTCACGCGCGCATCAACATCCGGCGCACGAACATCCGGTATCCGGTATGCGGGACATGCAAAACATTAGTAGCTGACGGCGTCAACGCACAAAATGTCTCTGATATGCAAAAAAAAATCTATCATGGGTATTCGGTTCAGAAAGGGAATTCCAACCCTCGGTATAAGTGTTTAATCGGAACCTCGGCAGAGCCATGGTTCCGATAAAAACACTTATACCTCGGTCTATGCCATGACAGATTCTTATAAACTTACACATGGGGGAAGATAAAAGTCATAAAAGTCACGAGCTTGGTTATTATTATTTGTGATGTTATCAAAGTATAACACGTCAATGATCAGCCACACATTGTATCAAACCGCGTAGTGTAGCAAAAACACACACAATAAAACTTAATAATTAAGAACCTCTATATTATTATTTTTTTTAGATCTATAAGCTCTTAAATGACATTTACCCTTATTTTATGTTATCAAATGCTTTAAAAAAACTTAAAGGTATGAACATATTTTATTAAAAATCACTTATACCAGAGATCTAAGAAATGGTTTCTTATAGAATCTCACAGATTTTAGACAAATCTCCGTTAACAATTTCTTAAATCTCCCAGATTATGTCTTCAAAAGTATCACATGTACATGTATGGCTCCAACCCATAAATTTCAAGGTGAGTAGGTAGGTTGTTGATTTTTTTTTTAGAATCATAGACCTAGATTTATATGATGATTGATCCATGATAGAATCTACCGGAATGGATCGCGGGAGAATATTGGCAGTTTGGCACAGTGAAAAAAAAAATGCGAGTAGGAGTCGGTCTGAGCACTGCAAACCAACACTGTTTTAAGGATGACCTAAGAGGTTATTTCAGTATACATGTGCCCGGTTACACAACATATATTGTAATGGGTAAAACTTGTTCTTTGTTTCATTCAATATTCCATTATGCTAAGTGTACGGTGGCATAGAAGTGACATGAGAGAAAAATAATTTTACTCGTGGCCATGACTTATTATGTCATTATGTCGTGGCCTCGACTTATTTATCTCGTGGCCACGACTTATTATCTCGTGGCCACGACTTATTTATCCCGTGGCCACGATATAATTAGCCAATCAGAAGTGCTGAAAAAATTCGCTAGAAATCGCGACTTTTCACCCATATTAGGGTATGGGCTCCCTCTCCCCCTTCTGGCGCTCCCACCCACCACCCCCATCCGGCCACGGCAATTTTTTTTTTACATATTGCTGATTTGTTGTTTGTCCATTCATAGACTTATAGCTATGTTGCCTGCTCCCCCCACCCACCCCGCCCCCACCCACCCCGCCAAGCCAAACCCACTTGAAACCCGATGTTTGTTTTTTTACATATTTCTGTGTTGTTTTGATCTATTCAGAGACTTATAGCTATGTTTCCCCCCGGCGGAGTTGGGTGTGTGGGGGACAGGGTAAGGGAAAACATAGCTATAAGTCTATGTATGACCAAAACAACACAGAAATATGTAAAAGAAAATCGGGTTTCGAGTGGGTTGGACATAGGGGTGTGGGGAGAGGGGGGGAGGGGGGGGGGACAACATAGCTATGAATGGACAAAAAAAAAAAATGTAAAAAAAAAAAAAAAAGGTTTCGCGTGGTTTAGGCGGGGTGGGGGTGCAATATAGCCATAAATCTAGAAATGGACCGTAACAAAACAGAAATATGTAAAAAAAAATAAAAAAAATATCGGGCTTCGAGTGGGTTAGGCGGAGTGTGGGTGTGGGGGCGGGTAAGTGGGGAAACGTAGCTATAAGTCTGTGAATAGACCAAAACAACACGGAAATATTTTTAAAAAAACATCGGGTTTCGAGTGGGTTAGGCGGGATGGGTTAGGCGGGGTGGGTGGGGCGGAGGAGGGTGGAGGGGCAGGCAACATAGTTATAGTATGTTGTAAAGGGTTGGGTAAGTAATATTGTCTTCTGCATATTCTGGGCTCCCATGGAACCCAAATTGTGATGTCCCATAAAATGTGCAATAAAGGCAGATCTAGGTTTGCATGTATAGATCTATAATTTTGGTTTGGGACTTGTTATAGCATTATGCATCTTACTCATACTTCACCCATATTGGGGCTCCCTCCTCCCACCCCACTCCCACCCCCCTCCACACCCCATTTTTTATTTACTTTTTTTTTGTGACATATTTCTATGTTGTTTTAGTCAATTCTTACACATATATGTTGCCCCCTGCCACCCCTCCCCATGCCTCTCACCCCCTTCCTCTTCCCCGCCCCCCAGGTTTGAAATCTAATTATTTTTTTTTACATATGTTTGTGTTTGTTTTGGTCAATTCTTACACCATCCCCCCCCCCACCCCCCCACCCCACCCCCACGCTGGAAACTGGAATATTTTTATTTAACTTTTTTTTGTTTTACATATTTCCGTGTTGTTTTGGTCAATTCTTACACATAGCTTCTTACACATATATGTTGCCCCTCTCCCCACCCCTGCCTCTCCCCGCGCCACCCCACCCATACCCACCACACGCACACACACACTGTCGAAACTCCCTTTTTTATTTTATTTTTTTATTTTTTTACATATTTCTGTGATTGTCAATTCTTACACATAGCTATGTTGCCCGCCCTCCCCTCCCCTCACCCCACCCGCACGCTGGAAACTGGAATATTTTTATTTAATGTTTACTGTTTTTTACATATACCTGTGTTGTTTTGGGCAATTCTTACACATATATGTTCTTACACATATATGTTGCCCATTCCACCCCACTCCCTGCCTCTCCACTATCCCCACTCCTCACCCCCCCCTTTTTTTTTTTACATATTTCTGTGTTGTTTTTGTCAATTCTTACTACACGTAGCTATCTTCCCCACACCCACCCTCACTTCCCCCCACTCTCAATATTTTTTTTAAAAATATTTCTGTGTTGTTTTGGTCAATTCTTACACATAGCTATGTTGCCCCCCTCCCCCACCCCACCCCCACGCTAGAAACTGGAATAATTAATGTCTACTGTTTTTTACATATATCTGTGTTGTTTTTGTCAATTCTTAAACATAGCTATTTTGTCCCCCTCCCCACTCCCCCCCCCCCACACTTCCCCCCACTCCCCCACTCTAGAAATATTTTTATTTTTATTTTGTTTCACAATAGTTCTGTGTTGTTTTGGTCTATTCTTACATAGCTTCTTACACATGTATGTTGCACTCCCCACCCCTCGCCTCGCCTCCATCCCCACTCAAAACTCGATGTTTTAATTAGTTTTTTTTACATATTTTTGTGTTGTTTTGGTGAATGCTTACATAGCCTCTCTTACACGTATTTGTTGACCTCACCACCCCGACCTCCACACCACCAACCCCCGCCTCTCAACCCCCCCCCCCCCCACCCCACTCAAAACTCGAATTTATTTATTTTTTACATATTTCTGTGTAGTTTTGGTCATTACTTACACATAGCTATGTTGCGCCCCCAACCCCACCACACATTATTTTAGCCTTGTTTTCTGATGGTATATACTAGCTATATAATTTATTATTCTCTGAAAAATCGAATAGTCGAGCTGCGCTTTTCTCCGACAGCTCTTGTTTAAATATGTTATATAGCTGGGCCTTGTGTTTCATTTCAAATCAAAGTTTTTTAATTTCGACAGACATGTTTTAATAATTTAATTTTGAGTGGTCATTATCAGAGAGGTTTTGGCGTTTGTGATATACACCTTGTTATACACCTCGCTGCGCTCGGCATGTTTTTTTTGCGTTTATAACATCATTCACACTATTTGTCATAAATTATAAAATATGAATTTGTAAGGGATTTGGGTCTTCGCTTGTGTGATATACGCTATTTTTTTTTAATGTTCGGGGCAATCGCTTCGTGTGAAGCTTACAATACGGATGCGCCTTTCTGGTTTATAGAGTGTTTGCTAGTCATGTTTAATTTATACTAATGGACAAAGTTTACCACTAAAAAATATCAGCAATTATTAGCAGTATGAAATGAATCAGAGACATAGATATATATCCTTTTTTATATCTCTAGATTAGTAAACATGAAAGAATGCACTTGTTTAACAATCACTCGCAGATAAGGCGTACTATTAAGAAGGTATGGTTGAAAACAACTCGGCTGAGTTCGCCTGCTAGACAGTAGAGTAGTCAACTGAAGAAGTTTGATATTGTGACCGCGTTGTTTTGTTATGTACACTCTACTCTATTTCCTTTGAAAATGTCAACAAAGATCAACCACGGAATAGAAAAACGGGGCGACTCGTGACTGTTGGCTTCGTTTTATTTAATGTTCGGGGCTTCGCTTCGCGCGAAGCTCAAAATTATTTAATGTTCACGAATTACATAAACCTTTACTCCGGACTACAGGTACATAGCTAGACCCAAATAACAGGATATGCCCGATGTTTAACTTATCATAGCGGGGTTGGGGGTCGGGGTAGCATGATCCTCCGGAATTGTTTTTATGTGAGAATACATTAGATAAGTATCCTTTTACTTATATGTTTCTGAAAATATTTCCATTCCCTTCCTCATTGCCAGACCGCTTCATGCATCTAACTTTCACTTGCAAACAGTGTAGATCAAAGGCTAAGCAATTAGCGCATGTTCACGCACATGACGTCATGTTTACAATGTCGCATGACGTCATGTTTAACGTGTTGACGCACCAGTTAGCCCTACTTGACGTCACATCGTGCTAGTAAGAAGCAAGAACTTTTTGAAAGTACGCTTATTGATGAAAGTCTGAATCCGCCTACCATAGGCGTACTGAACAAATCTGAAGCAGGCCGGACGAGGTAAACTCCGGACATGAAGACACTCAATATCATCTCGGATTATCTCAACTAAACTTTTTATGCTTGCTCTTGGAAATCGATAACGTGCTATTAGTTCGCTGTCTCTCATGGTTAGAAGTGAATTAGTTCGCTCACGAAAACCTCGCTCACGACGATTAATTCGGGCTCGAAATGCAAAAAGCAAGTGTGCGGCCATCTTGTTTTGTCGATTGTTGCTTTCTTTTACACACTCACGCAAGACTTACGCAAGCCTAAGAGCTTGCGTAGAGTTACGCAAAAAACTTACGCAAATCTGGAAAAAAAATATGCGTAACTTTTTTATTGAAACGCTCGAAATACGGTAAGAAGAGCGTACGCAAAACTTACGTCAGAAACCTTGCGTAAGTTGTTTATTGAAACGGACCGGGTTTGTTATTGGCAAACGGATTACGAGACATTAGCTGATTATGAAGATGCAACACTTTGCCGATCGAGTAATTGTTTTGAATAAAATCTTAGCTGCCGATTTATATGATTGTTTGTATACGGCGAGAAGCAATTTTAAAGCATAATAGAACATCAGCATCTGTGTATATATGTTTATTGATAGTTATATAAGCAACTCATAATAAAAACAACATCAGAAAAAAATATTTAATAAAAGTTAATATGCTACAGTTTTGTTTTCATTTTCTACAAGGTTCTTCAAACAATGAAAAGTGTTGATAATTATGATAATGATGATGACAGTCAGACAGATGATGATGATGCATTCAATGAAACTTAATGCAAACATGAAGCTATTTAAACTAATACAGTTTAATAAATATACATAAATTATGTACTTTAAATGTTTTAAAAACACATTTAAAGAACATGAACTATGCATAGTTATTTAAATTGTATTAACACACACAACACTTCAAAGTGCCATGATTTTTGTTGTTGATGATGATGATGATGATGATTGATGAATCATGATGATGATAAATTCAATAAACTTAAACTTAATACAAACATGAAGCTATTTAATATAATTTAATTTAATGAATAATTTAATAAATAATTTAATAAATTTAAAAAATATCCATAAATTATGTACTTTAAATGTTTTAAAAACACATTTAAAGAATATGAACTATGCATAGTTATTTAAATTTTATTAACACAAACACTAATTCCAACGGTGATGTCGCGTTAAGTGTAAACTACCTTAAATTTTCCCTTGAACTTCCAAAATTGACATAAGGAAGTTTGAACTTCCTTGATTTGAAAATTAGTGGAACCCCTGCTGATCTGAGAGAGAGCATCAGGAAAGAGTTGCAAAGCCTACGTAGGGCTGAGAACCTGCGTAAGAATAGACTAGAGAGACAGAGGAAGAGAGCCCAGTTCACTAGGGACCCTTTTCAGTTTGTGAAGCGTTTGCTGGGAGAGAAAAAGACCGGCAAGCTTCAGTGCACACGCGAAGAGGCCAACACTCACATCAAGGAGATGTATAGTGACTGCAACCGTCACAAGGAACTGGGCAGTTGTGAGAAGTTGCACCAGGGCCAAACGGAGTTCCGTACAAAGTTTACAAGAATTGTCCCAAGATCTTGATACGACTGTGGAAGTTGATGAAGGTAGTATGGAGGAAGGGAGAGCTGTGTAGGGAATGGTTCAAGGCAGAGGGCTGTTTTATACCCAAAGAGGAGGATGCTGCAAACCTCAGCCAATTCTGGACCATATCTCTCCTTAACGTGGAAGGGAAAATCCTGCTTGCAGTTCTATCCAATAGAATGACCGCATACTTACTCAAAAACAAGTATATGGAAATAGCTGTCCAGAAGGGAGGGGTACCAGGTGTATCCGGGTGTGTCGAACATACAAGCGTCATATCACAGATCATCAAGGAAGACCGCGAGAACAAGGGAGACCTTGCGGTGATTTGGCTGGACTTAGCCAACGCATACGGCTCAGTTCCACACAAGTTGATACAGAAGACCTTACAGCTTTATCACGTACCTGAGAGGTTTCGCCAGATGCTGCAGCACTACTTTGACAACGTCATACTGCGGTTCTCTACAAAGGACATCACAACTGACTGGCAGAGGCTGGAAGTTGGAATAGTGACTGGATGCACAATATCAGTAGTACTGTTTGCTGCAGCCATGAACCTCATAGTAAAGTCAGCTGAAAAGACTTCCAGGGGACCAAGAATGGCATCTGGGTCAATGCAGCCCCCAACAAGAGCGTTCATGGACGACATGACCATCACTCATTGCATGGGCAAGAATGAGGTTCAAGACAGCCAAGTCGAGGAGCATGGTCCTGAGGAAAGGGGTGATGCAAGAGAGCGCCAGATTCAGAGTAGGCGACCAACTCATACCTACTGTGAAAGAGCAGCCGATGAAGTGCCTAGGGAAGTGGTACAGGAACTCACTCAACGACAAGCAGAGTATCCTAGACACTGTTATGCAGATGGAGGACTAGTTGAAACGTGTTGACAAGTGTGGACTACCAGGAAAATTTAAGGCCTGGATCTATCAGCATGGCATCTGCTGTGGCCACTGCTGGTATACAACGTTCACTCATCCACAGTGGAAGCAATGGAGAAGACCATAAATTCCTTTCTCAGAAGATGGATGGGAGTGCCCAGAAGTTTCATCAGTCTCGGTCTGTATTGCACAGGGAGCAAGTTACAGGTGCCACTAAAATCTGTGACAGAGGAGTTCAAGGTCACCAAAGCACGCCAGGTCATCATGCTTCGGGACAGTGCAGATGAGAAGGTGAGGCAAGCAGGGGTCACAATCAACACCGGGAGAAAGTGGAAGGCTGACAAGGTAGTGAGTGATGCTGAGTCACGGCTTCGACACAAGGAAATCGTCGGGACCGTCACAGAGGGTAGACTAGGACTCGGTTGCATCATTCGCTCTCCTTGGAGCAATGCTAGTGACAAGGAGCGACGATCTCTAGTACAGAACGAGGTCAGACAAATAGAGGAGAAGTCCAGGCTTGCCAAAGCTGTTCCTCTTGGGAAGCAATGTAAATGGCTGAAATGGGAAGGAGTACAGCAGAGGACTCTGACATGGAGCGACATCTGGAAGATGGAAGGCGACAGACTAAGCTACCTGCTGAAGTCTGTCTACGATGTACTTCCAAGCCCAGTAAACCTGGCGATTTAGGGCTTATCCGAAAATCCAGACTGCAAGCTCTGTGGACGACCTGTGAACCTGGAGCATGTGTTAAGTTCGTGCAAGACGGCTCTAGCAGATGGGAGATACAGGTGGCGTCACGACAGAGTCCTGGCATCAATAGCGGTGCCGTTAGACCATGCAAGACGCTCACAGAAGACCATCAGCAAGGGTATAACATTCATCCCCTTTGTCATGTCTGGGCAAGAAGGTAGAGGAGCTAGGCAGGAGAGAGGGATCCTTGCAACGGCAAAGGACTGGAAGATGGAGGCGGATCTAAAGCAGCAGCTCAAGTTTTCACAGGAGATCACGGTGACCAAGTTGAGGCCAGACATAGTACTGTGGTCCACAGCTACCAAGCAGGTAATACTGCTAGAGCTCACAGTACCATTGGAGGAACGAGTCGAAGAGAGCTTTGAGAGGAAACTCGCAAAGTACCAAGCTCTCATAGACAGTTGTAAGGAGAGAGGCTGGAGGTCATGGTGTTTTCCAGTGGAAGTAGGCTGCAGAGGGTTTCCTGCACGGTCTCTTTGGCGCACATTCAGTAGCCTTGGAATAGCCGGACAGTCCCGCAACAGGACCATATCAACCGTTGCACGGGAAGCAGAGGCAGCCTCATTGTGGATCTGGCGCAAGAGGGAGGAAGCATGGACAGGAGGCCACAGCAAGCAGATGTAGAGCAGCCACCGCAACCTGGCAGACGAAACGTATAGCGAAAGCTTACCATCTCCAGGCTAGAATCTGATCACTTCTAGTCGGCGCACCATAGGAGGGCGTAGTGGGATGCGCCGAAACGCCCGATGAATATGGAACCCACCTGAGGATGGAGATGGTAGCAGCAAGAGACGCTGTATCTCAACTGTTTTCATATTTTTTTTACAAATCCTAGTCCTTCAGTGTTTAAATTTCATATTCAACACATTATTGTAGAATTTTGCACAATGTTTAGTGAAAATATTGATCATCCAAAAACGCTATTTCAGAAGACTGCCCTTCCATTTAATGTCCATTTATCATTAAATTAATTTTACATGTGGGCTTAAAATGTTAATTTCTAAGACAATGCCTTTTCATCTACCACGCTTAAATTCTAAATCTTGTAATGCACAGATATAACTGGTAATGTATGAGAAATTTCAAAGGTCTTCGACAAGTACTTAAAGAGAAACAGGCATTTAAACAAGAGGGCCATGATGGCCCTATATCGCTCACCTGAGTAAATTTGAACCATTACAAGAGAAGAGGGCCAAGATGGCCTTAAAGCTATCACCTGAGTACTGGCACATTATCAAACTAATTCGAAATCTTATGGTCATATACAATCTGTGCAAGTTTGGTTAAGATTGTTCAAGAAATGTGGACTCTGTTGTATATAACAACATTGATATAGACAGTTTAAGACTCTGACAAAGTTTGGTAAAGATCAAATACAAAATCAAGGTGCTCGAGAGTAACACCTTGGGCAGAGCCAAATGTGACCCCAGGGCTACATGTAATATATGAGAGCTGTGTGACTTGTGGTTATAGAGAAGAAGATTTTTTCAGTTTTTCCCTATACAAGTCTATGTAAAGCGTGACCCCTGGGGCAGGGTCCAATGTGAATCCAGGGTCACCATTTGAACAAACTTGGTAAAGAACCATGAGAGTATAGTAAAAGCAAAATATTAAACCTCTGGCTCTTGTAGTTCCAGAGAAGAAGACTTTAATGTGTTTCCTATATACGTCTATGTAAAACTGTGACCCTCGGAGTGTTGTCAAATTTTACCCCGGGGTCACCATTTGAACAAACTTGGTCGAGGACAATTATCTTATAGTAAATGCAAAATATTAAACCTCTGGCTCTTGCAGTTTAAGAGAAGATTGTTTTTTTCCTATATATATGTCTATATAAAACTGTGACCCCTGGGGTGTGGCCAAGTTTGAAACCAGGGTCACCATTTGAACAAACTTGGTAGAGGACCATAAGCTTATAGCAAATGCAAAATATTAAACCTCTGGCTCTTGCAGTTTCAGAGAAGAAGATTTTTAAGTTTTTCCCTATACATGTCTATGTAAAACATGTGACCCTTGGGGCGGGGCCAAATGTGACCCGAGGGTCACCATTTGAACAAAATTGGTAAAGGACCATAAGCTTATAGTAAATGCAAAATATCAAACCTCTGGCTCTTGTAGTTTCCGAGAAGAAGATTTTTAAAAAAATATATATATGTAAGTCTATGTAAAACTGCGACCCTCGGGGCGGGAATAAATTTGACCCCAGGGTCACTATTTGAACAAACTTAGTAGAGGACCATAAGCTGATGCTACATGTAATACATGAGACCTCTGTGCCTTGTGGTTTCAGAGAAGATTTTTTAAAGTTTTTTCCTATATGTCTATATGAAAAACATGCAAAATCTCAATATACAAACTTTGGACCCCCGGGGCATGGTCATTTTTGACCCCGGGGACTTCATTTGAACAAACTTGATAGTCGAGGCGTTGGCGATCATTTTAAAAGAAAAACTGTTGAAATCTGTCCAGCTGTTCTTGAGTAGAAGATTTTTTAAGGTTTCGACTATATATGGTAATGGTGGCCATCTTGGATTTTGCACTGACCTAATTTTAACAAATCTAAAAAGCATTTATCTCAAAATCATACACATGAAGTTTGGTCAAAATTGGCCATGCGGTTTCTGAGGAGAAGTCGTTTGAAGCAAAAGTTAACGACGGACGACGATGGACGACGGACGACGACGGACGACGGACGAAGAGTGATCCCAATAGCTCACCTTTGAGCCTTCGGCTCAGGTGAGCTAAAAAGTAACAGTTAACATACCTGAAAAAAGCTCAGGACGAAAATGCCTCAGTATGTATATTATTAAGTGATGTATGTTAAATGTTCCATAACTTTCGTCACTCAAAAGATACAGCATTCATTTTACCATCAATGTAATGGTATTGAAATTCTCCTTCATTTGGTACCAAACATCAACACTCACAATGAGCACATAATTGTTAAAACGCGTTAGTGACAGAACTTATTGAATGACCCTCGTAATGATGCCAGAACACTGTTAATCAAACTGGACATGTTTCTTTATTATAACACTGTCATGTGCAAGATTGGAACACAACAAAGGTTGGCAAATTATCGAGAGGAAACCCAACTATTCAGTATTAACCTTTTTTCCATCGGTCAAGAACAATAACTAATGAACCGATAACGCTGAAAATCAGACTTCCTAGCATTTTATTATATCAAATTCAATCACGTGGAAAATATGGGTTTGATAAAAGAATGTGTCTCTGAGCGGAAGCGTTTGTGTCTATGGATAGACTTTATCCAGTATACATCCCTACCCTGGCCCACGTCACAACGCTTGGATGGTGGCAATGACTTTAACAGCCAAATTTTACAACATATGTACACCGTTTCTAAACCTACTGACGACGAGGTATATATATAACTTGCATATATGAGAATCTAAACTCTGTAGACGTAATATAAATGACTTAACCAGCCAAGCCAAACACCAAAACTTGAGTATCGGATTACCAACTCATAATTCATTTTACGTATAATAAATCACGGGTATTTTAAGAACCAATTAACAAACCTATACTTTTAATCTGCATGTATACAATATTATATGACCTGAACACCTGGACAGAGTTTTGAGAACGGTTTTGTAGTATAATTTTGTCGTAATTGGCGGGTGAGTCTCTTTAACTAATGAATACTTTACTCCCTGTATCTGAAAGCAATGCTGAACATGAAAACTCACAATGAGTCCCGACACATGTTCCTTAATTGTCTGATTGTAAATGACTCACAATGAGTCCCGACACATAAAGGTTTTGTCTGCAGGTGATGAAATATATTTTACTGTATACTCGAGTGACATTGACATGTTATTCGTCCTTATAGGATATTTACTCGTCCTGCTCTGATTGTAAAAGTTCATTTATAAGTCAAAGTAGTCAGATACCATCATTTACCACTATTATATTTAACAAAACAAAGAGAAACATCATAATATGTTGTTGTTTTTTCTTTATATAAATCAATTGAAGTATGAAACTTTGACCAGTATTATAGATGACTATATTCATATTCTATAGTTTACTACAGTCTGATCATGGCCATTACAGTTACTCTGGCATGGTATATATGTTCCCCCTTTTCCTGTGAATAATTCTCTTTTTAAAAAAATATAATAATTTTATTAGAAAATGTTAAAACTCCAATACAGGAAAACAGCATAATTGTTGCAATTCAACTTCCTGAAGGTCCTGGCCTCAGTCACCTAAAAGCTGACTAGTGCCCTTAAAGATTTCCCCCGTGAAAGTGTCATTTGTATAACATCAAATATCATAATGTTCGCGCTCTGTGAAATTAGAACGAGAGCCGCATTTAAGAATGTCCTAAAACGGAAATGCGTCAATTTCCCAATATCCGGTTGACTTAAATTGCAATACTGTGAAATCATTATATTTCATGGGGGATTTAATTTCGCGTATTTCGTGGTTGACCCAAACCACGAAATCAAAAACCCACGATTATAAATGTCCGGAGTTTGAATTAAGTAGTATGTGTACGAAACAGGCTTTTCCTGTTCGATTTTTATATCTACTATTAAAACATTGTTCCCGATCGGTTATTTATTGCAATGGCATATTAACGTAAGTTTAATACTTATTGAACCAGGTCGTTTGTTGCAGATAAAAGGTTTATCATTATGTATGTATTGAATAATTATATAATTATTTATATAATAAACAAAACAAGAGGTCAATGACCTTGAAGCTCTACTGATTGATTTTGATTTCAGGAAGTAGTCGCTACAGACATGTTTTTTGAAAATCTATTTTTAACCGTGGCGGCCATCTTGAATTTCCGGCCGACCTGAAATTTTGCTAGGATCAATTAGACATTAAGAGCAACATTCCTGTGAAGTTTCATGAAAATCCGTCAAGTAGTTTCAGAGGAGTAGTCGCTACAAGTTTTCATTATATAACTCTATGTAAACAAAGATGGCCGCTGGTAGCCATGTTTAACATCAAATCAAAACGATTTTCGACAAGGACCAACATCATGTCATACTGATCATTTTAGAAAAAGTCCCATATCAATATCTCTTATAGTTTTGAAGAAGTAGTCGCTACAAACTTATTTATTTTAAATCCAGTTTTAGCTGTGGCGGCCATCTTGAATTTTCGGCCCACCTGAAATTTTTCTAGGATCAACTAGACATCAAGAGCAACATTCCTGTGAAGTTTCATGAACATCTGTCAAGTAGTTTCAGAGGAGTAGTCGCTACAAGTTTTTACTAAAAACTCTATGTAACCAAAGATGGCCACTGGCAGCCATGTTTAACGTCGAATCAAAATAATTTTCCACAAGTATCAACATCATGTCATGCTGATCATTTTAGAAAAAGTCCCATATCAATATCACTTATAGTTTTCAAGAAGTAGTCGCTACAAACTTGTATTTTAAAACTCTATTTTTAGCTTTGGCGGCCATCTTGGATTTCACATCAACATGAATTTTTGCTAGGATCAACTAGACTTTATGGGCAACATTTCTGTAAAGTTTCATGAATATCCATCCAGTAGTTTCAGAGGAGTTGTCGCTACAAATAAAAGTTTACGGACAGACAGACGGACGCCGCACCACGGCATAAGCTCTGCTGATCTCCGATCAGTCGAGCTAATAAAAACTTGCTTGTTTGTTTTAATCTATTCAATATGTCAGTATGTATGCCGATGTGTTGACACATCTGTGTTTACGCAAGCGGACTAATAAATCCATTCAAGAATGATATTTAAGTTTGTCATTGTTATCATATACAGAGTATTGACCTTTAGTGGTCGGCAAAGTGAAATACTTGTTGGTATTTTGAATAACACGGACAGATTTTTATATATTTAATCAACAAAAAACAAATACTAGCAACAAAGCACACGCCAACAGAGCAACATTTAAAACACAATACAGTACGACACACATATGAAAGCACTCTACGTTTTAATATCAATTAGTACTATTATCATGCAATCAAAACAACTTAACGTTTTTCAGTTACCTGTTTTAACACCCAATAATTGACGCATTGTCACTCATAAATATTCATGAGCTAATTATAGCTGTTAGCCAATGCAAATCAGAGATTTGACACACATCGACGCAGGTGTCCGCCATTTCCTTCCCAAACAAACAATGGTGTCAGACAGGGCAAAATTAAAAACAAACAACGGGAGATCAAACCACATCACCCGCCGAGTAGGTGTTTTCAGTGTTAGGTGACCTGGGTTAATTGTTTATTAGGACAGGTCTGACGTAATCACCAGACAGCTAGTATTTTTATCTCCAAAATCAGAAATGCGCGAAATTACCTCCCCTCGAAACTGTTTTTTGGAAAGAATCGCGAAATTTAATCCCGACGAAATAAAATTATTTCACAGCAGGGCTTTTTTACCTTATATAACAGAGGCCTGTAAAGGGCCTCTTCCCAACAGAAAATTGGACTGTTTTTTCCCAACTGTGGCAGAAATATTTCCCAATCGGAAAACAGCAGTCTCTCAGAATTTGAGAAAAAGCATGAATTCTGCAGTGTGTTTTTGGCTGCTAAGTAAATTCCGACTTGGAAAAGTTAATAATTATGGTAAATAATGGATGACAATATAAATAAAGTATATTAAGGGAGTACATCAGGATTTTCATAGAAATTTCTTAAATTATAAAAATGTTCCAGTTCATGATAAAATTCTTATATCAATCAAAATATGATGTTCGAACCATATTGTTAAGGTTCAAACTTCGAATACACCATATAGCTAGGATGGAATTGGGCATACAATGCTGAAATTAACCCTGGTGCGTAACCTAGGATAGCACGTTTTACTGTACAGAATGAATTTCCTTGTAACTAAGGGGTCATTTTTAGGATCATTCATTATGTTTAGGCGCTTTAAAATAGAAAATATCGTTATTTGTCAATTTTAAGTCAGACCCCTAGACCCCTTTGAAAAGCCTGATGTACTCCCTTTAAGGTCATATTTACTTAATTTATGAAACCTTGTATTTTTCCCAAAATGAGAAATAAGCGCGTTCTTTCTTCCCAAAATGGACAGGCCTGGGCCTCTTCCCAATTTTGTTGAAAAAAGCCCTGCACAGTATATCGCTGAATAAACAGAGTTGCGACTATTTACTGCATTTAATCGCTTAATAAACTACGTAAGAACTATTTTCTTTGTTGTTTTTTTCTACTGAAATGTTACTCGTCTTCCCGGACGACCGATTCATGGGTTTCACTCGTCCGGATTTGAATTACACTCGTCAATACGAGCGGATGAGTGGAATTTTCGTGCCCTGGTCTGCGTTATTTTAAGAATGTTCATGCATACATATCATAGACAGTCATATAATCATCTTTTTACTGCCATCTATGAATTCATAATATGGCCTACTATCAGTACCTGCTCCTGTTTATTTTGAAACAATGTACATACATGTACATGTAGAAGCCCTGATTGGAACAATGCACGATGACGATAATGTGATGTTAGCCTACCTCGCCTGCCTCGAAATCTTCCTTCAGATTGAGGTTCTTGCCTTCTGGAAGGTCGTCAAGACTCAAAAATTCATCGTCATTTTAGTCTTCTCGAAAATCTGCATCAACATCATTACCCTCATCATCAACTGAAGCTTTCTGGTTTTGTTTCCTAGACAGAATTGAGGGCAAATCAGAAGCATGTAAACACAAGTTTTACTAGAAGGGTGTTCCATGGAACACTTGTGTCACCTGCCGTGTGCTTATTTCAGCAAGTACAATCTAACTATAAAGTTTGAAGACAGGGGGTGCAGTACTTCATGAATAATGGAGTGTTCTTTTTTTAAAGTGTTTAACTTTATGAAAAGGGGCATACATTTGCACTGGATAATTAATAAGGAAGAACTGTATAAAGTGTCATGACCATAGGACAATATTTTGCCAAGGTATGAGCTAGGTTAGGTTGCAGGCAAACGTTTTATGAAAAGGGGCATAACCCTTCAAAAATGAAAGTCAGACTTATTGGACATGTGTAATAAGGTTCCTTTGGTCAAGATGAAGATGTGTGCGAAGTTTCATGAACATAGTCACAAACTTTTTAAGTTATGAACAGTTATGAGCTTGGTTAGGTTGCAGGTTAAAAGTTTTATGAAAAGGGGCATAACTTTGCTGAAATAAAGTCAGAGTTATTGGTCATGGGTAACACTATTTTGTGTGGTAAGATGAATATGTGTGTGAAGTTTTATAAACATAGGTCAAAGACTTCTGAAGTTATGGCCAGTTATGAGCTTGGTTAGGTTGCAGGTCAAAGTTTTATGAAAGGGGGCATAACTCTGCCAAAATGAAAGTCAAGAGTTATTGGACATGTGTAACAACATTCCTTGGCTTAAGATGAAGATGGGTGTGAAGTTTGATGAACATAGGTCAAATACTTTTCAAGTTATGGACAAGGTTAGGTTGCAGGTTAAAATGTGACGGATGATTATGTCGGACAAAGTGATCCCTAAGTGTCTGCCATGCTACACAGGCGACACACAGAGTGACATTGACTTATCATGTAAGACACTGTGTGGTCTGACATGTTGAATGTACATTAAATTGTTGAACGGCTAATTAACACACTATTAAATTTATTAATTGCTTCCTGCTGATGAACCTATTGTATTTTGATAGTTTTGGTGGCCCATAAACACTATTTGTAACAAGAGGGCCAAGATGGCCCTAAAGTGATCACCCGAGTACTGGCACATTATCAAACTTTTTCGAAATTTTATGGTCATATACAATCTGTGCAACAAGTTTGGTTAAGATTGTTCAAGAAATGTGGGCTCTGTTGTGTATAACAACATTGATATAGACAATTTAAGACACTGACAAAGTTTGGTAAAGATCAAATACAAAATGAAGGTGCTAGAGAGTAACACCTTGGGCAGAGCCAAATGTGACCCCAGGGCTACATGTGATATATGAGAGCAGTGTGCTTTCAGAGAAGATTTTTTAAGTTTTTCCCTATACAAGTCTATGTAAAACGTGACCCCTGGGGCGGGGCCATATGTGAACCCAGGGTCACCATTTGAACAACTACAAACAAGAGGTCAATGACCTTGAAGCTCTACTGATTGATTTTGATTTCAGGAAGTAGTCGCTACAAACTTTTTTTTGAAAAGTTATTTTTAGCCGTGGTGGCCATCTTGAATTTCCGGCCGACCTGAAATTTTTCTAGGATCAATTAGACATCAAGAGCAACATTCCTGTGAAGTTCATGAAAATCCGTCAAGTAGTTTCAGAGGAGAAGTCGCTACAAGTTTTCATTATATAACTCTTTGTAAACAAAGATGGCCACTGGCAGCCATGTTAATGTCGAATCAAAATAATGTTCGACTCGGATAACCATCATGTCATGCTGATCATTTTAGAAAAAGTCCCATATCAATATCACTTAATAGTTTTCAAGAAGTAGTCGCTACAAACTTATTTTTTAAAAATCTATTTTTAACTGTGGCAGCCATCTTGAATTTCTGGCCGATCTTAAATTTTGCTAGGATCAATTATACATTAAGAGCAACATTCCTGTAAAGTTTCATGAAAATCCACCAAGTAGTTTCAGAGAAGTAGTCGATACAAGTTTTTACTATATAACTCTATGTAAACAAAGATGGCCGCTGTCAGCCACGTTTAACGTCGAATCAAAACGATTTTTGATAAGGACCAATATCATGTCATGCTGATCATTTTAGAAAAAGTCCCATATCAATATCACTTATAGTTTTCAAGAAGTAGTCGCTACAAACGTGCATGAAAATCTATTTTTAGCCTTGGCGGCCATCTTGATTTTCCGGCCGACCTGAAATTTTGCTAGGATCAATCAGACATCAAGAGCAACATTTCTGTGAAGTTTCATGAAAATCCGTCAAGTAGTTTCAGAGGAGTAGTCGCTACAAGTTTTCATTATATAACTCTATGTAAACAAAGATGGCCACTGGCAGCCATGTTTAATGTCGAATCAAAATAATGTTCGACTCGGATAACCATCATGTCATGCTGATCATTTTAGAAAAAGTCCCATATCAATATCACTTACAGTTTTCAAGAAGTAGTCGCTACAAACTTGTATTTTGAAAATCTATTTTTAGCCATGGCGGCCATCTTGAATTTCCGGCCGATCTGAAATTTTGCTAGGATCAATTAGACATCAAGAGCAACATTTTTGTGAAGTTTCATGAAAATCCGT
Source organism: Cyrtodaria siliqua (assembly GCA_037043455.1). Classification (NCBI taxonomy): domain Eukaryota; kingdom Metazoa; phylum Mollusca; class Bivalvia; order Adapedonta; family Hiatellidae; genus Cyrtodaria; species Cyrtodaria siliqua. The sequence continues at coordinate 177,464 of JAWPHD010004200.1, forward strand.
CAAGTAGTTTCAGAGGAGTAGTCGCTACAAGTTTTCATTATATAACTCTATGTAAACAAAGATGGCCACTGGCAGCCATGTTTAATGTCGAATCAAAATAATGTTCGACTCGGATAACCATCATGTCATGCTGATCATTTTAGAAAAAGTCCCATATCAATATCACTTATAATTTTCAAGAAGTAGTCGCTACAAATTTATTTTTAAAAATCTATTTTTAACTGTGGCAGCCATCTTGAATTTCTGGCCGATCTGAAATTTTGCTAGGATCAATTAGACATTAAGAGCAACATTCCTGTAAAGTTTCATGAAAATCCGCCAAGTAGTTTTAGAGGAGTAGTCGCTACAAGTTTTTACTATATGACTCTATGTAAACAAAGATGGCCGCTGGCAGCCACGTTTAACGTCGAATCAAAACAATTTTTGATAAGGACCAACATCATGTCATGCTGATCATTTTAGAAAAGTCCCATATCAATAACACTTATAGTTTTCAAGAAGTAGTCGCTACAAACTTGTATTTTAAAAAATTATTTTTAGCCGTGGCGGCCATCTTGAATTTCTGGCCGACCTGAAATTTTGCTAGGATCAATTAGACATCAAGAGCAACATTCCTGTGAAGTTTCATGAAAATCCGTGAAGTAGTTTCAGAGGAGTAGTCGCTACAAGTTTTCATTATATAACTCTATGTAAACAAAGATGGCCGCTGGCAGCCATGTTTAACGTCAAATTAAAACGATTTTCGACAAGGACCAACATCATGTCATGCTGATCATTTTAGAAAAAGTCCCATATCAATATCACTTATAGTTTTCAAGAAGTAGTCGCTATAAACTTGTATTTAAAAAATCTATTTCTAGCTTTGGCGGCCATCTTGGATTTCATATCAACATGAATTTTTGCTAGGATCAACTAGACTTCATGGGCAACGTTTTTGTAAAGTTTTATGAATATTCATCCAGTAGTTTCAGAGGAGTAGTCGCTACAAATAAAAGTTAACGGACGGACGGACAGACGGACAGACGGACGGACGGACAGACGGACGGACGACGGACGCCGCACCACGGCATAAGCTCTGCTGATCTCTGATCAGTAGAGCTAAAAATTGCTTATCAGATTTTAATTCAAACTCACGAACAGTCAAACCCGTATTAACAGACCACTAAAAGGAAGAGCAAATAATAAAGGTACTGTCTTAATACAGGAGCATTTTCATGTAAAACAAAAACAATTGAAACTGAGTGAAACAGTGGTCCCTTAAGGCAGATGGTCTCTTAGTTGAGGCGATCCCTTGAGCTAGAAAGCACTGCAATATTTTGGTTACTTACTTTTTGTTTGCCAGCATATCCAAAACTTGGTAAACAAGACTGTATAGATACTCAACCTGCAGTGAAAACATACCTTAATAACAAATCAACCTGCAGTGACATACCTTAGTTACAAATCAACCTGAAGTAAAGATATACCTTAGTTACAACTCAACCTACAGTGAAAATATACTTTAGTTACAACTCAAACTACAGTGAAAATATGACTTAGTTACAACTCAACCTACAGTGAAAATATACCTTAGTTACTACAACTCAACCTACAGTGAAAATATGCCTTAGTTACAACTCAACCTACACTGAAAATATACCTTAGTTACAACTCAACCTACAGTGAAAATATACCTTCATAGTTACAACTCAACTTGCAGTGAAAATATACCTTACAGTTACAACTCAATCTGCAATAAAAAAATAAACCTTAGTTACAACTCAACCTGCAGTATCTTTTTACATCTATTTCTTTTCTCCATGAAATACAAATTGCACTGTGATTTTTCTTTCAACTTTCTACCGATACTGCACACAATCAGCTCTAATTATCATGGCAGCCTCGTTTACGCGACTTGTACCACTGATTAACACAGTTCAGCGAGGTCTTTAACAAGCACAGGGTATGGCTCTATCTGCACAATGGACCCAGGTCTCTTCGACTCATTAAATTATATAAAATCTCACAAATAATTCAAAAGGTTTTCATCCGAAAGTCAGGAAAGGTGTTTTCGTGACTTTTGTTTCATTTTGATCATTAAACACAGAAGTTCAGAGGTCTTTAACCATGTTAACATGCATTTGTAGTAATTCTAGTAAAAACACATATAATTTTAGTCTGCATGTTTTAGAATTAGCAACAACGAAAGCTGCACTAATTCAAGTACTTAACAAAATGCCTAAGTTCCTATTTGTAAAAAGGTTAGACTTTTTTTCGAAGAAAGCACATCGACTTAAAAGCTTTAAAGGGGTTGATGCACTATTTTCAAACACTATTTATTTAATAGGGCTCTGAAAAACTTGAAAAAAGCTGAAAGAATTATCAAAATGCCATAAAAAACAAAGGAGATATGACCTATTTACAATTTGCAAAGAACATAAATTTATGGAGGCGGCCATCTTTGAACGATGACGTCATCGCGCCATTTTTCCATATAAGGCATATTGACAAAATACATTTTAAAGCAAAAAAAATCACTGCAAATTGATTAAAAATAAATATACAGATGTAAAATGTATAAATTGCATGATAATTTTTCATTTGCAGTAGTTTTCTTTGCTTTAAAAGACATTTTGTCAATATGCCATATATGGTAAAATGGCGCGATGACGTCATCGTTCAAAGATGGCTGCCTCCATTTATGTTCTTTGCAAATTTTCAATAGGTCATATCTCCTTTGTTTTTCATGGCATTTTGACAATTCTTTCATTTTTTTCCAAGTTTTTCAGAGCCCTATTAAATAAATAGTGTTTGAAAATAGTGCAGTTACCTTTTTGCTGTAAACCCAGGCTGAACTCTGTACCAACATTGCCGCCTGGGCGAAGTTCATGGTTGTCAGTCCGCCATCAAACGAAATAGCTGTGTGCTCAAGCTGAAAAATATGTGCTGATTATATCAGGTTTTAGAATTAAATTAGAACAAATGGACTTGGAAGTCTAGCCCCTTTGCCAGAACTAGGGCAAGGAAGCCCAGCATTAAGGAAAAATAATTTTGGATTTCTGAGTGACCTGTATTTCACTTTGTTAATAGGACCATCTAATTTCTAGACATCATGTGCAATTGAATACTTCTATATAGTTAAAGGGAAATCATAACAACAGTTGGACATGAGCAGTCATCACACAAAAAGTTCAAAGACAACGGATGACACCTCAAAACATTTAAGCTCTACTGGTCTGATTAAAAATCTCATTTAGTGATTAACCATTTCTACAAGGGGGCGTCCGTGGCCGAGTGGTTAATGTCTCTGACTTGAAATCACTTGCCCCTCACTGCTGTAGGTTCGATCCCTCAGGGGCCTAGGAATCTTTATGTGAGGAAGCTATCCAGCTGGCTTACGGAACGTCGGTGGTTCTACCCAGGTGCCCGCCCGTGCACGAAAATTGCCCGGAGGGGCACCTGGGGTCTTCCTCCACCAATGGAAGCTGGAAAGTCGCCATATGACCTTAGCTGTTGGTGCGACTATAAAATCCAATTCAATCAATCATTTCTACAAGGAACAATTTTTGTTACATTTTACTAATTGGACGATTGCATAGTAGCCCTAATCTCAGTTTTTTTTGCCTTGAATTAGTGGTACCGAACAACGGTACCATTCCCAATGGCAAAATGAAAGTTTTTTTCCCAATTCAATTGTGGGAAAAAATTCCCAATCCAAAAAAGCTTGTCTTTTTTTTTTATATATATATTTTAGAGGGAAACTTTTAACAGAAAAAATAGGAAAATAATACTTTTAGGGGAGGGTAATGACATACTACAAGAGAATTGTAATTACGTATAAATGGTATTGTGTTTACAAAGTATTTAAGCATACAATATTGCCTTTGTCTGATAATGAAAAAATCCTCATTTAATGCAAAATGACACAAAATCTGTACCATTTCCAAATGGTGAAAAAAATCACTGAATCTATACCTCTTCCAGGTAATCTTCCAGGTAGGCCGCTATATCCACATCCCAGTTCTTTGTTAGGTCCTTAATAGGCTGTAGGATGTGTGCGAATCTGGATTCCACACCCTCCATCTGACTGCCCTGTATAACCATTTCTGAAAAATTATACACAAAGGTTTATACAATTTGTACAGGATTGTATGGCAATTTCATACAGATGTTGGTAATGTCAATTTCTTTTTTTAATTAAGATTGATGTACCAGTAAAACTGCATATCTTCAATTAAATGAATACATACAGTTGCTGCCACGCGGATTACGACTAATCCCACTCATCGCGGCGATTTTATCTCACCGCGGACACACTGATTTTGTCCCCGCGATCTGCGGACAGCCCGCTCTTCGCAGGGATAATACATATTTTCCACCGCGACACAATTTACAGCGATTCGCCGTGACCTGTTTTGATTCGCACACCGCTTTACCCGGTATAAAATCGCAGGCCATCGCCGCGATTTATCTTCAGTATCAATATACAATTGTGCAGTCAATTTAAAGGTGAAATATAGCGTGTCGTTTGAGCATATATTCTGAAATATATGTATATAATATACAATTTGTTCAAATATTACACTTATTGGTTGTCCCGTTTCCTCACAGTAGCCAATTTTATCTCATAGCGCACACGCTTCGAGTTTCGCCCTTTTTGAAGACAGGTAAGTGTCACGTGATCCTGTGACGTCATTGGTACCAAACGATTAGTGGTGTCGCATTGAGTTGTATAGTATTGTCTATGTAGGATTACGTTTTATGGTACGTGTTAAAAATGCCGTGTGCTGTAGCTTTACCTATAGTGAAGACATTTACCTATAGTGAAGACAATCATGCAATGAAGCTAGTTGAAGCATGCGCCTATATTGTTAATTCTGGCCATTTATTCATATGAGGACTGTTCAAATAATATGTGGTATTTTTCGATATCGCACTCATTGACGTAAACTTTAAAGATTCATATATATGTTGTAATCCAACTCTTAAGAAATCAAATGACTTCTTTATTTTATAACTGCATTTCGGGAATGGCTAAATAAAAGGAAAATCGTCGGCAAAAGTACACACAACTAAAGTAGCATTGTCACTGTATTCCAACATTACAACTATGACATTTTATGAATAATGAAGAAGGAGAACTGTGATAAGGCCAAAAAATCAAACTGTTTTTCCGGTGTCCCGACCGACCCTATTTTTAAGAGGCCGACCCTAAAACTTTTTATGAAAAAAAAAAAATTGTTCTGAACAACAATTTATCACAATAAATCTAGGTAAACTGACATCACAGAGAAATTTTAGGTTGTATCATCAACTTGTATGGGGTTTATGAGATAAATACAGGTAGACTGCTGTTAGATGAAGATATGCTGCTGGTATATGAAGATATGCTGCTGGAGATGAAGGTAGACTGCTGGTAGATGAAGGTAGACTGGTATATGAATATATGTTGCTTATAGATGAAGATATGCTGCTGGTAAATGAAGATATGCTGCCGGTAGATGAAGGTAGACTGCTGTAGATGAAGGTAGACTGCTGTTAGACGATGATATGCTGGTGGTAGATGAAGATATGCTGCTGGTAGATGAAGGTAGACTGCTGGTAAATAAAGATATGCTGCTGGTAGATGAAGGTAGACTGCTGGTAGATGAACATATGTTGCTGGTAGATGAAGATATGCTGCTGGTAGATGAAGATATGCTGCTGGTACATGAAGATATGCCTCTGGTAGATGAAAGTAGACTGCTGGTAGATGAAGGTAGACTGCTGTAAGATGAAGATATGCTGTTGTTAGATGAAGATATGCTGCTGGTAGATGAAGATATTCTGCTGGTAGATGAAGGTAGACTGCTGGTAGATGAAGGTAGACTGCTGGTATATGACGATATGCTGCTGGTGATGAATATATGATGCTGGTAGATGAAGATATGCTGCTGGTAGATGAAGGTATGCTGCTGGTAGATGAATATATGCTGCTTGTAGATGAATATATGCTGCTGGTAGATGAAGATATGCTGCTGGTAGATGAAGATATGCTGCTGGTAGATGAAGATATGCTGCTGGTAGATGAAGGTAGACTACTGGTATATGAAGAAACGCTGCTGGTAGATGAAGGTAGACTGCTGGTAGATGAAGGTAGACTGCTGGTAGATGAAGGTAGACTGCTAGTAGATGAATATATGGTGTTGGTAGATGAAGGTAGATTGCTGGTAGATGAAGATATGCTACTGGTAGATAAAGGTAGACTGCTGGTAAATTAAGATATGCTGCTGGTAGATGAAGGTAGACTGCTGGTAGATGAATATATGCTGCTGGTAGATGAATATATGCTGCTGGTAGATGAAGATATGCTGCTGGTAGATGAAGATATGCTGCTGGTAGATGAAGATATGCTGCTGGTAGATGAAGGTAGACTACTGGTATATGAAGAAACGCTGCTGGTAGATGAAGGTAGACTGCTGGTAGATGAAGGTAGACTGCTGGTAGATGAAGGTAGACTGCTAGTAGATGAATATATGGTGTTGGTAGATGAAGGTAGATTGCTGGTAGATGAAGATATGCTACTGGTAGATAAAGGTAGACTGCTGGTAAATTAAGATATGCTGCTGGTAGATGAAGGTAGACTGCTGGTAGATGAATATATGCTGCTGGTAGATGAATATATGCTGCTGGTAGATGAAGGTAGACTGCTGGTAGATGAATATATGCTGCTGGTAGATGAAGGTAGACTGCTGGTAGATGTAGATAAGCTGCTGGTAGATGAATATATGCTGGTGGTAGATGAAGATATGCTGCAGGTCTATGAAGGTAGACTGCTGGTAGATGAAGATATGCTGCTGGTAGATGTAGGTATGCTGCTGGTAGATGAAGGATGACTGCTGGTAGATGAAGATATGCCGCAGGTAGATGAAGATATGCTGCTGATAGATGAAGGTAGACTGCTGGTAAATGAAGATATGCTGCTGGTAGATGTAGGTAGACGGCTAGTAGATGTAGGTATGTTGCTGGTATATGAAGATATGTTGCTGGTCGATGAAGATATGCTGCTGGTATATGAAGATATTCTGCTGGTAAATGAAGATATGCTGCTGGTAAATGAAGATATGCTGCTTGTAGATGAAGATATGCTGCTGGTAGATGAAGATATGCTGCTGGTAGATGTAGGTATGCTGCTGGTAGATGAAGGATGACTGCTAGTAGATGAAGATATGCTGCTGGTAAATGAAGGTAGACTGCTGGTAGATGAAGATATGCTGCTGGTAGATGAAGGTAGACTGGTGGTAAATAAAGATATGCTACTGGTAGATGAAGGTAGACTGCTGGTAGATGAATATAGGTTGCTTGTAGATGAAGATATGCTGCTGGTAGATGAAGATATTCTGATGGTAGATGAAGGTATGCTGCTGGTACATGAATATATGCTGCTGGTAGATGAAGATATGCTGCTGGTACATGAAGGTAGACTGCTGATAGATGAAGGTAGACTGCTGGTAGATGAAGGTAGACTGCTAGTAGATAAAGGTAGACTGCTGGTAGATGAAGGTAGACTGCTGTTAGATGAAGATATGCTGCTGGTATATGAAGATATGCTGCTGGTAGATGAAGGTAGACTGCTGGTAGATGAAGATATGCTGCTGGTAGATGAATATATGCTGCTGGTAGATGAATATATGCTGCTGGTAGATGAAGGTAGACTGCTGGTAGACGAATATATGCTGCTGGTAGATGAAGGTAGACTGCTGGTAGATGAAGATATGCTGCTGGTAGATGATGGTAGACTTCTGGTAGATGATGGTAGACTGCTGGTTGATAGATGAAGATATGCTGCTGGTAGATGGAGGTAGACTGCTGGTAGATGAATATATGCTGCTGGTAGATGAAGGTAGACTGCTGTTAGATGAAGATATGCTGCTGGTAGATGAAGGTAGACTGCTGGTAGATGAAGATATGCTGCTGGTAGATGAAGGTAGTCTGCTTGTAGATGAAGATATGCTGCTGTAGATATATGTAGATGAGCGTAGGCTGCTGGGAATGAAGATGTTGCTGGTAGATGAAGGAAGGCTGTTGATAGATGAAGGCAGATGAAGTTTTGCTGCTGTAGATATTGTAGATGAAGGTAGACTGCTGTGCTGGTAGATGGAGGTAGATGAATGTATGTGAAGGTCCGCTGCTGGTAATTGTCCGCTGCTGGTTGATGGAGGTAGGCTGCTGGTAGATGAAAGTAGGCAGCCGGTAGATGAAAGTTGCCTGCTGGTATATGAAGGAAGTTGATAGTAGGCTGCTGGTAGATAAAGGTATTGAAGTTCCGCTGCTGGTAATGAAGGTAGGCTGCTGGTAGATGAACATAGGCTGCTGGTAGATAAAAGTTGCTTGCTGGTATATGAAGGTAGATGATGGTAGTGATGGTAGGCTTCTGGTAGATGAAGTCGAACTGTTAGTAGGTGAAGGTAGGTGAATTTAGACTGCCGGTAGGTGAGGGTAGGCTGTTGAAAGATGACTGTTGACTGCTGATAGAGGTTTTTCCATCCAATCCATGTTGGTGTTTACATCCAATCCTGTCGAGATGACAATTTGTCGTTATAGCACCCATAATCAAACTCGAGAGCTTCATATTAAACAATGTCCCTCTTGGCATAAAAGAAGATATGCGGCGTATCTCCCAGCTCCATAATCTTTGGGATAACATTGGCCTTCTGGCGGCTGGCGTTCATAAATCTCCCTTTTGTCCATATGGACGGATGACACTCGCAATGCCGCACGCTGTCCACCCAATACTTTTTCGCATGGTGTGAGAACTGAAACATGTAGCAGTTCTGAGAGGTGTCGCCATACCTGTTGTATGCAGCTAAGCCTTCCTTGTCGTTGAGAATCAGACCGTGGTAGTCACATATAAGTTCACCCTTCTCGATCGACGAACTTGCCACTGCCATCTTTCCTTTTTCTCCATTACTGTCCTTAGTGATCCTAATCAGTGGCCATATCTGCTTCTCCACTTGTCTCCGCCTCTCCTCTTCTAATGCTTGCTCTGCAGGCGGAGCACAGCGTTCGCTGGACACTTTTCGGTTCTTCCAAGAAATTAGTATGTTGCTGCGCAAATGTACGGTGTACCATCCTCGTTCATGCAGGAAGTCGTCCACTGTCTTCTCGGGATTCAGAAGAGACTTCGTCCTCTTGAACGTCTGCATAAACTCCTGTGTTCTATGTAAGGAGCGCTGATACGCAGCTTGGCCGTTAAAGCTCTTGGCGTTCTTGTCTGTGGCGTCTATCCGAAGCAGCGGAAAGTCCTTCACTAGTTTATAAAAATCAGCTCTTGTAGGAAGAGTACTATCGGCTGTGATAACCCAAGCGTCCTTCATAAGTTGTTTCATCCGTTCTTCATGGCTCGGCACGGTTGCAGTTCCAGATGACGAGGACGAGGTACCGCTAGACCCATGTCCATGTGAGGACGAGTACGACACATAACTCTCTGCCGGCGATGGGCCGCGGGAAGGAATATGGTTGTCATCAGTTTCCAGGCGAGACGAGGTAGCGGGGACGTCGGTTCTAGTTGTCTCGGAATAGGCATCGGGGAGGCATATTCCAGTCAGTTTGTGGACCTTGAACCTCTCCTCAAGTACCTGCCTCTGAGTGACGTCCACGTAGTGCTGTCTGGCAGTGATGAGGCTGTGTGACAGTTGCCTAGACACTATGTTTTGGTCCGTCTCATTCATGGTGTTTGCGCTAAGTGTCTCAATGAAATGGCGTACGTTGGTGGCCGTTAAGATCGTTTCACATTTGCACGTCTTTTGTGTCTCACTAAATAATGTGGAGCAGTTGTGGATGTCTTTTCCATTGTGCTGCAAGAGAAGGATGTCCGTATATTTCTTCATACTAGGAGTTGCCCGAATGTGATCCACATACACTCGCAGCTGGTTGAAAATTTTCTTCGGCAAGATGATAGTTGCCGCATTCTTAGCACCACCCTTGTGTTCGGTGGTTAGAAGCGTGAACCACTCCTCTTCGTAAATCACCTATGGGTTGCGCTTCGCTTTGTCAAAATTCGTCAAAGACATCTTTCCCATTACTGCGGGACGTTGGCCCTCAACCAAAATTGAGTAGCAGAGAAAATAACCTAGTACAATCCTAGTATCGTGCGAGTCCGGACGCTCTTTGGTCTTGGCGACTCGGGCTATGATGTCGGAGGCTCTTTTCTGTATTTTCATGAAGTTGTCAGTACTTTTAAGCTATTGTCGGAATTCCTACCGCTACGGTTCAGATTCACCACCAGTAGTTGTTAAACTATGTTCAGAATCACCACCATTACTATTCAAATTCACCGCCAGTACTGTTAAACTATGTTTAGAATCAATGCCACAACTGTTCATTTCCACCACCACTACTGTTAATCTATGTTTAGTGTTGCCGCCAGTACTGCTAAACTAAGTTCAGAGTCACCACGATAACCGAAAGACTTACCCCGATTTCTTCGAGTTCATATCCATATCCAGGAATAACACAGCACAAACAAATTAATTTAAATTAAAACAGAATTAACTTTTATGTCTGGACAATTACAAAGTACAATGTATTAAAACACAAAACTAAATTACATTATTAGCTTAAAAGAATTAAACCGAACTAGAGTACAAATCAGTAAAATGTCAATATTCTAAATCAAATTGATACACTTTGCTAAAACTTTAGACAAAGAATGATTTTATATGGAAATGTTCAATGTTTTTATACTAGTTTGAATCTCCCTTTGAGCAGGAAATGCCACCTGGCTTCACCTGGCTTCACGGATGTTTTGTTATGGAAACTGTGTAGTGTCAATTAAAAATGTCTGTCACAGGGGCAGGTGAGTCAAGGTGTTTTCCGTTGTGTATAATGTCATACCTGACTTTCCGAAAGTGCCAGGCTTGCCCCAGTCAAAGAGTAAAACGTCAAACCCTGTGTACAAAGTGACCCAGGTGTTGTCCTGCTTCAAATCTGTGTATTGTCAGAAAGTGTAGCGTGAGAAAAAAATATAGATATTTTAGAATATTACTCATTAAACATAAATTCTACAATGTTTTCATTACAATAAATTGTTGATTTAATTTTTATTAGCATTGTTATTATTATTGAATAAAATACGTATTAATATAATTATATTATTAAACAATAATCATATTATTATATTTGTTTCTACTATTGCACAATTACTACTAGATGAAATTTAATATACTATTAATAAATGTTACCAGTTTGTTTAATTCTTCGTTTTAATAGTGTTCAATATATTGTTGCACACTAATTAAATCAATTAGAGTTGTGAATGGTTGATTTAATTTATGTGTACCCGTAATTCAGCGGGTCGGGCGACATATGTCGACCTTTCTGCCAACTTGACGCGCTTGAGAAATACAATGTGTGTATTTAGTCTAGTAGCAAAGGTAATCAAGTTAAAACTGTTTTTCCTTATTGTATTCAACTATATACATCATTCTAAATAAAATATGGAATTAATATAACTTGTCTAGTTTTCATCAATATTAGCATTAGGTAAGTACATTTCACCCACCCGCTTGAAGTAAGGAATATGGCTACATGTGTTAAATGCCCCCAGTCTGTTTATTATTCGTTTTAATAGTGTTCAATACATTGTTGCACACTAATTAAATCAATTTGAGTTGTGAATGGTTGATTTTAACGAAGTCAGTACTTTATGTGTACTCGTAATTCAGCCGGTCGGGCGACATATGTCGACCTTTCTGCCAGCTTGACGCGATTGAAAAATACAATGCGTGTATTTAGTCTAAGCAAAGGTAATCAAGTTAAATCTGTTTTTTTCCTTATTTTATCCAACTGTATACACCATTGTAAATAAAAGATGGAATTAATATAACTTTTCTCGTTTTATTAATGTTGGCATTAGCTACGTATATTTCATCCACCCGCTTAAAGTAAGGAAATGGCAGTATGTGTTGAATATTACCAGTCCGTTTAATTCTTCATTTTAACAGGCAGTAGGTATGAATACTTACTCTCTGATTTTAATAGTGTTCAATATATTGTTAGATACTAATTAAGTCAATTAGAGTTGTGAATGGTTGATTCTTAGTTTTAATGTTTTTCAATACATATATCAATTATAGGCTAATCCTTTAATCTCGAGCCGGGAACTTGCCCCGAATTCTCACTCGTTGAGACCGAAAGTGCCAATCTTGCCCCGGTCAAAGAGTAAAATGTCAAACCCTGTGTACTAAATTACACAGGTGTTGTCCTCCTTCAAATCTGTGTATTGTCAGAAAGCGTAGCGTGAGACAAAAATATAGATATTTTAGAAAATTACTCATTAAAAATAAATTCTACAATGTTTTCATTACAATAAATTGTTAATTTAGTTATAAGCGTTGTTTTTATTATTGAATAAAATACGTATTAATATAATTATATTATTAAACAATAATTATATTATTATATTGTTTTTTACTATAGCACAATTACTACACGATGAAATTTAATATACTATTAATAAATGTTACCAGTTTGTTTAATTCTTCGTTTTAATAGTGTTCAATACATTGTTTTGCACACTAATTAAATCAATTAGAGTTGTGAATGGTTGATTTCATCGAAGTCAGTACTTTATGTGTACACGTAATTCAGCCGGTCGGGCGACATATGTCGACCTTTCTGCCAGCTTGACGCGATTCAAAAATAAAATGCGTGTATTTAGTCTGTAAGCAAAGATAATGAAGTTAAATCTATTTTTCCTTATTGTATCAAACAATATACACCATTGTAAATAAAAGATGGAATTAATATAAACTGTCTAATTTTATCATGGATATACACGTACATATGTCGACCTTTCTGTCAGCTTGACGCGCTTGAGAAATACAATTACAATATGTGTATTTAGTCTATTAGCGAAGGTAATCAAGTTAAATCTGTGTTTCTTTATTGTATTCAACTGTACACACGATGTTAATTAAAATATGGAATTAATATAACTTGTCTAGTTTTCATCAATATTAGCATTAGGTAAGTATATTTCACCCACCCGCTTGAAGTAAGGAATATGGCTATATGTGTTAAATGGCCACAGTCTGTTAATTCTTCGTTTTAAAAGTGTTCTATACATTGTTGCACACTAATTAAGTCCATTAGTGTTGTAAATGATTTATTTTAACGAAATCAGTACTTTATGTGTACTCGTAATTCAGCCGGTCGGGCGACATATGTCGACCTTTCTGTCAGCTTGACGCGCTTGAGAAATACAATGTGTATATTTAGTCTATTAGTAAAGGTTATCAAGTTAAATCTGTTTTTCCTTATTGTATTCAACTGTATACACCATTCTAAATAAAATATGGAATTAATATATCTTGTCTAGTTTTCATCAATATTAGCATTAGGTAAGTATATTTCACCCACCCGCTTCAAGTAAGGAATATGGCTATATGTGTTAAATGGCCACAGTCTGTTAATTCTTCGTTTTAAAAGTGTTCTATACATTGTTTCACACTAATTAAGTCAATTAGTGTTGTGAATGATTGATTTTAACGAAGTCAGTACTTTATGTGTACTCGTAATTCAGCCGGTCGGGCGACATATGTTGACCTTTCTGTCAGATTGACGCGATTGAGAAATACAATGTGTATATTTAGTCTATTAGCAAAGGTTATCAAGTTAAATATGTTTTTCCTTATTGTATTCAACTGTATACACCATTCTAAATAAAATATGGAATTAATATAACTTGTCTAGTTTTCATCAATATTAGCATTAGGAAAGTATATTTCACCCACCCGTTTGAAGTAAGGAATATGGCTATATATGTTAAATGCACCCAGTCTGTTAATTCTTCGTTTTAATAGTGTTCAATACATTGTTGCACACTAATTAAGTCAATAAATGTTGGGAATGATTGATTTTAACGAAGTCAGTACTTTATGTGTACTCGTAATTCAGCCGGTCGGGCGACATATGTCGACCTTTCTGTCAGATTGACGCAATTGAAAAATACAACGCGGGTATTTAGTCTGTAAGCAAAGATAATAAAGTTCAATCTATTTTTCCTTATTGTATCCAACTATATACACCATTGTAAATAAAAGATGGAATTAATATAACTTGTCTAGTTTTATCAATGTTGGCATTAGCTATGTATATTTCATCCACTCGCTTAAAGTAAGGAAAATGACTATATGTGTTAAATATTACCAGTCTGTTTAATTCTTCATTTTAACAGGCAGTAAGTATGTATACTTACTCCCTGATTTTAATAGAGTTCAATATAATTGTTAGATACTAATTAAGTCAATTAGGGTTGTGAATGGTTGATTCTTCGTTTTAATGTTTTTCAATTATAGGGTAATCCTTTAATCTCGAGCCGGTAACTTACCCCGAATTCTTACTCGTTTAGAACGTGAGAGTTTTATTGGGGGTTGTAAAACTGGAAATCATGTTGCCATGGATAAGTACCCTCAGGCTGACAGTTGTTTGCGGGTTGAAAAGCCTAGACTTTGTGTGCAGAAATTGTCCTCCCACAAACCCAGCATGTAATTAGGAGATTAGTGTGTTGTGTAATACCTACTGATAAGAGTCAATAAAACACTGGTAAGGATCAATAAAATACATAGAGTCGCAAATTATGCTGCAATAGGCCCTAATCAATGGAGATTACTATATTGACTTATTAATATTTGTATACAACTGAATGACTATTTTATGATTGCTATAATTATTGTGTTTATGTGTGAATGTTTTTTTCTTTTAAATAAATTGTAATCAGTTTATCTTGAATCACACGGCACTGTAAATAATTTATATATATTAGATACAGTGTTGCATAAATATAATACATCATTCTAAATAAAATATGGAATTAATATAACTTGTCTAGTTTTCATCAATATTAGCATTAGATAAGTATATTTCACCCACCCACTTGAAGTAAGGATTATGGCTATATGTGTTAAATGTCCGCAGTCTGTTAATTATTCGTTTTAATAGTGTTCAATACATTGTTGCACACTAACTAAATCAATTTGAGTTGTGTATGGTTGATTTTAACAAAATCAGTACTTTATGAGTACTCGGATTTCAGCCGGTCGGGCGACATATATCGACCTTTCTGCCAGCTTGACGCGCTTGAGAAATACAATGTATATATTTAGTATATTAGCAAAGGTTATCAAGTTAATTCTGTTTTTCCTTATTGTCTTAAATTGTATACACTATTCTAAATAAAATATGGAATTAATAACTTGTCTAGTTTTCATCAATATTAGCATTAGGTAAGTATATTTCACCCACCCACCTGAAGTAAGGATTATGGCTATATGTGTTAAATGCCCCAAGTCTGTTAATTATTCGTTTTAATAGTGTTCAATACATTGTTGCACACTAATTAAATCAATTTGAGTTGTGAATGGTTGACTTTAACAAAGTCAGTACTTTATGTGTACTCGGATATCAGCCGGTCGGGCGACATATGTCGACCTTTCTGCCAGCTTGACGCGATTGAGAAAAACAATGTGTCTATTTAGTCTATTAGCAAAGGTTATCAAGTTAAATCTGTTTTTCCTGATCGTATTACACTATATAAACTATTTTAAATAAAATATGGAATTAATATAACTTGTCTAGTTTTCATAAATATTAGCATTAGGTAAGTATATTTCACCCACCAATTTGAAGTAAGGAATATGGCTATACGTGTTAAATGTCACCAGTCTGTTAATTATTTGTTTTCATACATTGTTGCACACTAATTAAATCAATTGGAGTTGTGAATGGTTGATTTTAACGATGTCTGTACTTCATGTGTATCCGTAATTCAGCGGGTCGGGCGACATATGTCGACCTTTCCGCCAGCTTGACGCGCTTGAGAAATACAATGTGTATATTTAGTCTATTAGCAAAGGTTTTCAAGTTAAATCTGTTTTTGCCTATTGTATTAAACTGTATACACCATTCTAAATAAGATATGGAATTAATATAACTTGTCTAGAGTTCATCAATATTAGCATTAGGTAAGTATATTTCACCCACCCGCTTGAAGTAAGGAATATTGCTATATGTGTTAAATGCCCCAGTCTGTAAATTCTTCGTTTTACTAATGTTCAATACATTGTTGCACACTAATTAAGTCAATAAGTTTTGTGAATGGTTGATTTTAACGAAGTCAGTACTTTATGTGTAATCGTATTTCAGCCGGTCGGGCGATATTTGTCGGCCTTTCTGTCAGACTGACGCGATTGAGAAGTACAATGCGTGTATTTAGTCTGTAAGCAAAGATAATCAAGTTAAATCTTTTTTTCCTTATTGTATCCAACTATATACACCATTGTAAATAAAATATGGAATTAATATAACTTGTCTAGATTTATCAATGTTGGCATTAGCTATGTATGTTTCATCGACCCGCTTAAAGTAAGGAAAATGGCTGTATGTGTTAAGTATTACCAGTTTGTTTAATTCTTCATTTTAACTGGCAGTAAGTATGTATACTTACTCTCTAATTTTAATAGTGTTCAATATGTTGTTAGATAATAATATGGTCAATTAGAGTTGTGAATGGTTGATTCTTCGTTTTAATGTTTTTCAATACATATATCAATTATAGGGTAATCCTTTAATCACGAGCCGGTAACTTGCCCTGAATTCTTACTGGTTTAGACCGTGAGAGTTGTATTGGGGGTCGTAAAACTGGATATCGGGTTGCCACGGAGCATGTAATTAGTAGGAGATTAGTGTGTTGCGTAACACCTACTGATAAGGGTCAATAAAACACTGGTAAATGTCAATAAAACACAGAGTCGCAAATTATGTTACAATAGGCCCTAATCAATGGAGATTACTATATTGACTTATTAATATTTGTACACATATGAATGGCTATTATATGATTGCTATCATGATTGTGTTTATGTGTGAACGTTTTTCCTTTTAAATAAATTGTAATCAGTTTATCTTGAATCACGCGGCACTGTAA